>JAJONR010003461.1:0-59983 GCA_029582245.1 Solanum etuberosum | reverse complement strand
CTAACTCATCCTGAGCTAGGAGTTATGGTCGTTTGAAGTTGGCCAAAACTCAACTTAACATACTTACCAAAATTTTCAGATTTTTATAATCTTTCCAAAAATGTTTATTTCCAATTTTTAACTTCTTCCTAGTTATTTCAATTTGCGTGATGTTACAGCTCGCTAGTTAAGAAATAGTTGGACTATAAGATACAGACAACTAACAAAATTGGAGCTTCTTAGATCAAGTTATTTTAGGCTCGATTAATCGAATTCTTTTAGTGCTTCAGAATAACTTTTCGAATGTGCCTGCTCTCCAGAAACAGGGGCTATGCTTCTGTCTTGTGCGCGTTACGTGCTCCACTTCAAGGATGATTATCCTTAGAATTTATAGCTGCAATTTGCAGAAACCATAAAACATTGGAAACATGAACAATTAAAAGGGGAAAATAGAACCAAAGAGGCTAATTATTCAAATTGTTTGACTATTTAGCATTACAACTTGAACAAATCATTACTGAGATTTTCATAATATAAGTAGCAGATGGAATATAACTTCCAGTTCAAAGCAGAATTATAACTTCTGGTAGAAAATTCCAATTTGGTGGATCCAATAGGCCTTTCTACAAAGGAAACGATAGCTACTTCAGCGCGTGGAGGATATAGGGGAAGTCACTCAAATAGTCAAATTTATGGATGATTTTACCCCTTGGATTTTCGGCAAGGAAGGGAAACTGAGAAGGATGAAGCTGGGAACCTCAGAGTCTACAACTTTGATCTCAGTTCAAGTTCAGGGAATCAGACTGTTGTTTGGCAAGCGATCTATCAGTTACGTGTGGTACAAACTCTATATGTTGTAGAGAAAGGACAACTTTCCAAGAATCACTCTTTAGACTACATTCTTACCTCAATTTGAGGTGAACTGCCTTATCTGGGAATGCTAAAGATAACCAGTAATGTATAATCATCACAAAATTCATCATATCCAAAATCATATACTCACGGGGGGCAATACCGTGGGTAGTTTTAGAATCATGCAATTTCTTGCTAATAACTAAGTTTATGGGAGACTTCAGAATCCATCTGGGTTGCAGAAATTTGAGTTCTTGAAGTATGGTTTGTGTATAAATATATAGTAATGAAAAATAAAGGCATTTTACACTATCAACTTATTCTAATCTGAACCGCCCAGTAGCCTTAACCGCTACGTACCTCTTAATTAATTTGATTCGCAAGGAAGGAATAACTCATGCTTGTAGCATCCCCAGTAAGCTTCAGTTTGGGCAAGGTAACAATTGTCAATTCTTCTGAAACATTCTCTGGCTTAATTCTTTTGTTATTTTTGGATCTATTTTGGTTTTTAATAGTTGTTTTTTTGATTCATGTATTTGTGATTAGCTGATTATTATTTTCCAGCTTCCTACTTCCTTTTCTCCGTTGTAAATGCCGAAAATGAAAATGTTCATTAAAGAAAAATACAGCTTCATCAAAAGTAAAAGGGAAACATATGGTTTAAGTTAGAATATGATGTAAAAAGTGACGACTCCTAAAACAAACATGACTGTTTATCCAGTAATGAATAATGGTGAGTTCCCGTCCATGATAAGTTAACATATTTTTTTGTGCATCTCAGCATATTTGACAGTTTCATTCTTGGACTAATTTCATTGTTTTATATACACAATCTTCTCTTTCAGTTGTTGGGGTAAAGCGATGCAAAAGTTGGATCGTTTCGGTCAATTTTAAAGAAAAGACAAGATGTCAGGTAGGTTTTGCTGATTTTTTTAACTGATTCATGATAAACATTTTCAAAAAAATAATAACCAGAGGCCTTAGTTGTATTTTGCATTGTACTTTCCTCTGGGTATGCCTTTTCAGGATTTGATCAAGAAAGTGGTTCCAATTAATACAATGAAACCTCGGTTAATGTGAATCCTCCTAATCCAACATTAAATTTGTTTGACTGGTCTTTTGGAATATAAAATTTATGAGACTTTTTTGAGCGTGATATTGACGCAACATCTTAAATGCACTATGGTAGGGGTGTCTTAAATTGCTCATTTTTGGTGAATTTAATGGTCAAAAGTTGTCCAAGTGATACTTAAGGTACTATATTTTGTACCCATTACACAAAGAAAAGGACCACTTTTTAGAAAATAATTATATAAAATATCTTTTGGAGACATTACTTAATAGAACATCGAAAACCTAAGTCTTCTCAGAGAGAAATGGAATCAGAACCCTCCCATCGACGCAAAAAGCGGAGGAAACACACAAACAATGCTCCATTTTCTTCTAATTCTTCTTTAGTTCAAGATTCAAACTATAGATCCACCGTTCTACGATCAGAGCTCATCACTAAAATCTTCTTATGGCTTTTGGTGAAACCTCTCTTGCAATTCAGGTATGTTTCAAAAAGCTGGTTTGTCTCAGCACATCTGGTACTTAAGTATTAATTATTGGATCTAGAAAATTCCAATAGTAATTTGGCAAAGGAAGAAGTTGAAGTTGTTGTGGTTGGATCTGGTCCATCAGATATAGCTGTTTCAGCTTGTTTGAACAAATTAAGCATAAAAAATGTTGTGTTAGAAAAAAAATAAAATTGTGGCTATTTGTGGAGAAAAAAAAGACTTATGATAGACTTCACTTGTATTTATCTAGAATTTTTGTTCATTGCCATTTATGCTACATGCAACTTCATCACCAAAATATTTGCCAAAAAATGAAATTTGTTCAATACTTAGATGAGCATGTTGAGAATTTCAGCATCAAACCAAAATTTCAAAGTTGTGTTGAATTAGCCTTTTTCAACAATGAAGAGAAGAAAGGAATGTCAAATCAAGAAATGTGGCTATTGGAGAAATGGAACTGTATGATTGTGATTTGCTGAATTAGCCTTTTTCAACAATGAAGAGAAGAAATGGAATGTCAAATCAAGAAATGTGGCTAGTGGAGAAATGGAATTGTATGCTTGTGATTTCTTGGTTTGGCTACCGGTGAAAACAATGAAGGCCATATTCCAAAAGTGGGAGGGCTTGAAAATTTCAAAGAGGAAAAAATTCATTCAAGTGAGTATCAATCAGGTGAAAAATATGAAGATAAAGAAGTATTGGTTGTTGGATCTGGAAATCTTGTATGAAAATTGGTTTTGATCTTTCAAATTATGGAAGTCACACATCAATTGTTGTTAGAAGTCCAATAAGTTTCTCTATTTTGTCTTTACTTATTTTTTGTTTGCATCAATATAGGTTTGTATTTGTTGAATTTGTAATTGATATCGATGATGTTCCATCAGTTTAGTTGGTACGTCAATTATTTTACTTGGTATATGTTACTTTTTACTAGAACATGTAGCACTATATCTTTGTTCATCAAGAGATTGGTGTTTCTTGACCGTCAACTTCAGGCCATACCCTTAAGAGAAAAAGTTGGAATTCAAACATGATTTTCATTTTGTTTCGTTGATCACCCGATCATATATACTCTTATGTGTGAATTCTCGCTTCTAATATGATTTTCTCATGATTTTCATTTTGCTTGATTAAAAGTCAGGTCATTACTCTTAAATGAGAATTAGTGATTTAATTGAAGTTTTATTACTTAATTTTTTATTGGATCTTGTTTTCTTCTTCCGAAAAACACATGAAGTTGGACCAATATTAGAATAACTACTAAGAACAACCTATATTTTCTAAATAATTAAGATTTCTTTTAGCACTATTCATGTCACCCACCATTAGCAACTATCACCGGCGCCACCCACCATCCACAACTACCATCACTAGTCATTATTTACAATCATCACCACCAACCATCATTACCACAACAACCTGCAATCACTACTGACAGACATCATCATTAGTCACCACTATATATCGCCAATCATCGCCATCATTCACCTTAGATACCACTATTATCCACCACAACTATTAGTCGCCTACACAAATTATCACCTTAACTCACTATTGTCAGGCACCATCACGATAGGCTACTAACTTACTATTCAAATGTATACTCAGATTCAAATGTCGTAATGTTAATGAAAAAAAATAAGACAATATATCATATATTATTATAAGTGGGAATCTCCAAAGTAAAAAATTGAATTACCATTTTGCCCCTCTACTAAATTAAAATTTGATTAAATATAAATATTCTAATTACATAATGGTAGAATTTGAAGTCCTTAAACCCTTTAATAATTAAATTATCATTTTCTTGATAAATGAGTACATTGATTGCTTTTAATCGTAATCATAAATCTCATAATGGAAGAATATGAAAAGTTATGATATGGAAAGTCATTCATCACTTTAATGTAGAAATCAATTTCAGAATTAAAATTTGAATTTAAAGGGTCATTTACTAATGCTATTTAAGAACCAACTTACAAAGATGGAAGCTCACAATAGAAAATCGAATTAAGGAAATTGCACAATTCAACATGAGAAGATAAGAGAGTTAGAAGTTGCAAGTGAGGATAACCAAAAAAATGCTGAAAATTGGTAATCAAGAAGAAAAAATAGCAGCGAAAAAAGAGAGAGTAAATTTAATACATGTGTAGTATTAAACAGTGAACAGTCTTATGTTGATATGTTGTCTCTAACAATAACAAAGTTTTCTTTTCAGAGCATGAGGACTTTCTTTGCAATATCCTCAGCTTTTCGTTCTTGCTTTCTTTCTCCATTATATAATTTTTCTTCCATGAAGCATTTAGAATTGTATGGGTGTTGGACTTGAAGTATAGATATCAATTTAAGGTATATGTAGAAATTTTCTTATTGTGCATTTAAATGAGAACCATTAATCATTTTTGTTATTCATTTTTGCACATACTAATATATCATATGTTTGAACCTAATAACATAAAAATGTAACTCATTATTTTAGTTACCAAACTAAATATTGCAGGTTCATCAAATGTCTAATCATTTGACATACAATAAATAAGTTATTTGAATACATTGATTGTTCATCTAATTTAAATTATATTTTTTTTTGAATAGCTTGTGATACTGATTAAAATGTGATTTTGACAGTAATTCATACCTTTCACAGGACTCACGTGCAAAGCACGTGTCCAGGACTAGTAATTAAAAAAAGTAAAACTACTGTTGAATTTCCTTTATCCCTTATCGCTTCATCTATGTTCTTATTTATAAGCAGTAACTTATCACAACAATTTTAATTTCACATGAAAATCACAATAGATTTGCCTTTTCAATTGATTCCTGCGGAATGGATAAAAAAAACAATTATTCAATAAGGCCAGGGATGAATCAAAAAATAAATCGAGAGTTTTATCTGTTCTGGTAGTTTCTTTCTTTAACTATTCCTTGTCTAATAAAAAGTTTGATTCGTTTCACCTCGAATAATTTGTACCAATTCTTCCTTCATCAAACAAAATCATCCCACTTTTAATATCTCTCCTTATTTAGTTTAAACGTCGTCCTATAAAACTTAGACCCCTAATTTAATTTTATCTTACTTCTTTTAGTACCAACTTATTTAAATTTACGAAGCTAAAGCCCTAATATTGAAAACATTCACAATCTTCATTATCGAGGAAAAAGAAAAATTGGAGGAAGATAGAACCAAATAGAAGAAAGCCAGTCCAATCGGGGATCGAAGGTCTATGTACGATAACGAATGCAGCTCTTGGACAACAACTAACGAGTTCATCCGAACTTAATTTTTCTTATATGATCAAAAAACCTTTAAACTTTTATGAGTATTCGATATGAGCTCACAATTTTAAAAGTATGTACCATGAATTCAGTTTTAAGAAGTTTGAATTTGAAGTTGTATTTTTTAATGCATCTCTACTTATGAAAAGAAATCCGCAATTTTTGGTTTTGAAGAAGGAGAGGAGCGGAAAAGTTGATGGTTCGGTTAGTAGAGGAGTAAATATATCAAGAAGGGTTTTATTTATTAAGAATAAATTTATATCGATCGATTCAGGTTCAAGGATGATCAAACCTTCAATGACAAGGCAATACATAGAGCTAGATATACTCCGATGACAAGGCAAGATATGAAATGTAAATGTCTATTGATGTCATCTCAATAAACATCAACAATTGATTTATAAGAAGGAAATAGTGATTGTCCATGCATTTTTCTAAAAATTATGGAGATATCGGTCATCCAGTAGTGTCATGAAGGACAAAAATTTGACACATGTTTGGATTTTGATTTTCGTGGGGTTGTTTGTGAATGTCCATCAAATCATGTATCCTTATAACCAAATGACCCCTAGTGTTGTGGAATAAACTTGCACATAAAGAGGTGATGGAAAGTCACAGTCTTGGTGATATAATGCAATAGTACTTTATTGATACTATGTTGATGCACCAAGTCTTTATTTGGTAATTTATCTTGCAAATCTTCTACATAAAGAAGGATATCATACAAGAGATTGGGTAAATGATCTCGATTTTGCTAAAAAGACAAGTTCTTAAACACATCTTATGGATATGAGTGGAATTTGGCATGGGAGTCAAAGGAATAATTAAGTACATATGCCTATTAATTGGGTATGAAGTACCTAATTGTCCTATCAAAGCAGATCCTAATTTATCTGCTTTAATATGTTCTTGACTAAATAAAGGAGGAATTGCTAAATATATAAAATTATCAAAAGTTTTCTTGGTTTCTCCCCTTAGTCAAAAGATTTGCCACTATGTTCTTCTTCGGAAAGCTATGCTTGAGAGATGGAATCCCAATTGGTACATCAACCATCTAGAATCATTTATAGAGTTATTATAAGTGTTTTTGTTGAATTAATGTGATTACCTTGGAGTCAATTGAAATTTCATATGCGGTAAGATTATTTTTCATAGGGAGGAAATTCAATACTCACCGATAACTTAACTATTTATGGAGTTGATGGATTACCTACATTCTCCATATCCATGTTTATAGAGTTATCTAGTCATGCACAATGTTTGCAATGGACCCGTAGGAGTGTCAATAGGTTAGCAATTTAACATGCATGTCTCCTCCAATATGTCCAAAGCCTATTTTCTTTGTGAGAAAGAAATACTTGTCTTGGATTGTGCTACCTCAATTCCCAAAAAATACTTTAACTTCCCAAAATCTTTGGTTTGAAAGTGACCGAACAAATGCCGCTTTAGCTGAGATATTCCTTCCAGATCATTTCCAATTATGACAATGTCGTCAACATAAACGACCAAATACATGTTCATTTCTGGACCATTATGTCTATAGAAAATAGAGTGATCTGCTTTACTTCGATACATCCAATATTGTTGGACAATGTAGCTAAATCCGCCAAACTATGCTCTCAGAGATTGCTTCAGGCCATATAGAGAACGTTTGAGACGACATACTAAGTTTGAATCCCTTGGAGCAAAAAATCTAGGAGGTTACTCCATATAAACTTCCTTAGTAAGTTTGCCATGCAATAAGGCATTCTTAATATCTAGTTGATGAAGTGGCCAATGATGCATTGCTGCCTAGGAAATAAGTAGTCGGACAAATTCAATTTTGGCAACGCGAGAGAATATGTCACCATAGCCAAGACCATAAATCTGGGTGTACCCTTTGGCAACAAGGCAACATTTCAGTCGATCAATTGTTCCATCCGAACCCACCTTTACTGTATAAATCCATCGACTTCCAATAGTAGATTTCCCCTTCACTAACTGGACCAATTCCCAAGTGTTATTGGTCTTTAAAGCATTCATCTCTTCGATCATAGCATCTCTCCACCCTGGATGTTCTAATGCTTCAATATCAGTCTTTGGTATAGGTACAGTAGATAGGGTAGATACAAAGGTATAATATAATTGGGACAACCGACGATAACTTAAGCGATTATATCTCTCTGCAGGTTCTTGATTTCAAGTAATATGTATACCTTTGCATATGGCAAGTGGTGGGGTTGTTGAATCTGATGAAGGCATGACTGGAGTAGGTGACAAAGGAGCAAGAGATGAGTCATTAGGAGCTACCAATGTATCTGGACTAAGAGTAGTACTATTATTGTTATCACTAAGAGGACGAGCACGTCAGGTGTATACTTAAAGAAGATGATGAGTAGTTTGAGGGTTTTCTGGAAGATTGACTTTTGTTAGAGGAAGTATAAGTATTGGTAGAAATTGAGGAATTAAATTTTTGCTTGTAGTGCTTGGTGTAAAATAGGGAGATGTTTCAAAAAATGTTACATCTACAATAATAAATATTGATTTGTTTTTGGATCATACCACTTGTAACCTTTTTGGTGACGAGAGTATCCTAGAAATACACACTTAATTGATTTTGGTTGGAGTTTGTCATTTCTAGTATTTTGATCATGGACAAAGCAAGTACTTCCAAACACTCTCAGACGTTAGGGATTTTGATCTGGAAAGAGAATTGAGTGAGGACTTCGATGTTGCAACACGGTGGATGACATTCTATTTATCAAATTACAAGCAGTGAGAACAACATCCCCCTAAAAGCGCAGAGGAACATGATAGTGTATAAGTAAAGTACAAGTAGTTTCAATGAGATGCCTATTTTTACGTTAGGCGACTCCGTTTTGTTAAGGAGTATATGCACAAGAAGCTTGGTGAGTGATTCCCTGAGACGACATGAAACTGGCAAAAGGAGATGATAATTACTCCTTGGCATTATCACTACCTAATTGTAACACCTCGGAATTTGGAAAAGAAAGAAAAAAAGTTTTGGGTTGTAGGCTGTGGATCCACTTTAGAAAATGATGATATGTACGAATTTTACCTTGGTAAGTAGACTCCCCTTCTTTCGGTATGAGGGATATACCGAATTTCATGATATAGCTCACATGGTTTTATGTCGGATAAAGCTAATATCCCACAAAATGACTACGTCTCTTCAAAACTTTTCTTATATACTTTATGTTAATGTATTTGACCATATTTCACGATTCACATGTCATTTCTTCTTTTAAATATTTAAATGTTCAAAGAATGATCATGCCTTCATGGTTTAAGCCATTCATCCTATCATGCCTATTTTATGCATATTGCCCCATACTTAGTACATTCCATGTACTAAGACATACTTGTGCCTGCATTGTTTCACTAATGTAGGGTATGATGCTTCTATTACCTATACTCGGGGCTAGTTGGTTTCATTAGCTTTGAAGATTGGTGAGTCCTCATGATCCGAGGATTAAGATACTTTTATAGCTTTATGTCATTTCTTGTTTTCAGACTTTGTATGCAATGTATGGGTTACATCCCAATCACTTTCCTTATGATGTATTAGATGGCTTATTGAGACGTATGTTAGACCTCCACTTGTCAAACTCTTTTGAAATATCAGATGCTATCATTTTGAACTCTTTATTTCTATTATCTTGTATGATGTTTGCTAAGTGGCTTGTGTAGGGCCTCTCGAGGTTCTATACGCCATGTTACACCTAGGGTATACTTTGGGTCATGAAAGTAATACCTTTATTAAAACACCAAATTGATTTCTTATCTCAGTACAAATTTTTTGAAAAATAGAGAATACTTCATAACGATTTTTCATTAAAAACACCCATGTCCAACAGGAAAAATCATCAATAAAGTTATCAAAATATTGAAATCCTAAAATTGAAACAACACGACTAGGGCCCATACATCTGAGTGAACAATGTCAAACATATATGCAGCCCTGTTATTGACTCTTTTGGGAAACAAAGTGCGGCTATATATCCCAAGTTGACAAGACTCACATTCAAAAGAAGACAAAGACCATATATTAAGTAATTAAAATTAACCTTTACCTATTTTGCTCTTTTGTATTAAATCAACTTTCATATTATTTATCATCTAGTCACTCCTTTAATTTAACAAAAATAGTGACTTTGTTTGCGACATTTTTTTTTTGATGACGAGAGAAACCCGCAACCGCTACACTTTGGGTGCGCACAGAATAAAACTCCCACTCCTATGCAATAGCTTACAAACCACATAGGAGAGGTAACCCACACTAGGCAAGCCCGGTGCGACGAGCTCTACCCAGAAGGCAAAACCCCTTGCTTTCGCTGGCAAGGGGTTTCGAACTTGAGACCAAGCCCAAACCACTGAGCCACCCCGAAGGGTCTTTGTTTGCGACATTTTTTCCACATAATTACCAAGATCCGGCTAGGACCCAGATTTTTGGATCTCGAAAGGTGTCTAACACATCCTTTTGAGGTAATTTGAACCCTTACCCGATCTTTGGTTGTGTTTGATCTTTAAATTAATTTTATTTGGTAGGTTAGTTTAGAATGGTACCCTAACGCGTCTTTAATTTGTTAGGTGGAAACTCTTCTTTTTTTAGTCCTAAAAAGAGTTGTCACGTCGTTGGATCCCGTTTTGAGAAAAATGGGACACGACAAAAATCGTAAGGATACTTAATGATAGATATTTTATCCAAAATTCCTTAACCTTGTACTCCTTCATAGCCTACATATATGTGTGACTCCTCAGATGATTACAAAACACAGAGATAATTTCCCAACACACCGAGGCCCGACATGGAAGTAGATTTTTCTTCTCCACAACAAGGTTTCTTTGTTTCTCCCCATCTTCCATCAGCCAAGTCAACCAAAATGAAGTCCCACTTTTTATTACAAAAATGAATGTGTGGTAGAATTATATCAATGAAGCTCCCTATTAACAAACAAACCTGACTTCATCATGGTATCCCGATCTGTTAATCATCCTAACGGATCCAAGAATTGTTATTTAGACTATAGAGAATTCTCACATCAAAACATGAATTGCAATAAAGCCTATATGGGATAATAGTCACTACCTTATAATCCTCATGAAACTCGTCAAATATAAAACCATACATGAAAAAGCAACCAATTATAGCACTATCTATTTTTCTGAGCTTCCTAATTGACAGATTCCATAAAAACAAGTCTTTGTTCTCAATAGGAAGACAAATCAACCCATTGGCAGAACCTACAACCTCAATAGAGTAATTTTAGGATTTGTTCGTAGGACAATCTGAGTCAATTGTTCATCTATAGAGTGCTACAGTAATCTTGTCATGCATCACATGGTCATAAAGTAAAGAGCTAACGAAACAATCCTTAAGATATTAAGGTGAATTAAATCCTAACATAATCCGGTGGCGGGTGTAACCCTTGTTATTAGCAGATATGCTGAGATGAGACTTAACAATTCAAGGAAAGAGATTAAACTAAGCTAGGATTTTTAAGAACTCTTTAATATCACGAGGGATTTTACTAGTAGTTTTAAGAGGATTTTGTTGATGAGATTTACTGGAACTCTGGAAGAATAGGTAATTCAAAGCTTGAACCTTGAATTAAAGTAAAAGAAAATGGAGTACTACTAGTAGGTTTGCTATGCTTTGGTTGTCGATGGGAGCGTTCATCTCTCTCAGATTCCATTTGTGTTGCAGAAATTTGAGCTCTTCAAGAAGACAACAAGGTTTTTGATATTATTCTGTGTAATTGTCTCCAAAAATATTTCCTAATTGTATTTTCAAAGACAATTACGCAGAAGTCCATCAAAAACCTTGTTGTCTTTTCGAAGAGCTCAAATTTCTTCAACAAAAATAGAATCTGAGATAGATGAAGCCTTCCATCAACAACCAAAGCAGAGCAAACCCACTTGTAGTGCTGCATTTTCTTCTACTTCAATTAAAGATTCAAGCTTTGAATTCCCTATTCTGCCTGCAAATCTCATTAAAAATATGCTCTCAAAACTACCGGTAAAATTCCTCACGAAATTCAAGTGTGTTTCAAAATCCTGGCTTGGTTTAATCTTTAGATTTAAAATTTTCATGTCTCATCTCCGCATATCGGCTAATAACAAGGGCTACAACTGTCACATACTTATGTTAGGGTTTATTCCACCTAAATATCTTAAGGATTGTTCCATTAGTTCTTTATTTTATGGCCATGTCATGCATGAAGATATTAATCTATAAATGGATAATTGACTTAGATTATTCTACGAACAATTCCAAAAATCACTCTATTGAGGTTATAGGTTCTGCCAATGAATTTATTTGTCTTGCTATTGAGAGGAACGATTTGTTTTTATGGAGTTCATCAATTGTGAAGCTAAAAATACCTAGTGCTATAACTTGTTGCTTTTTCATGTATGGTTTTGGATATAATGAGCTTCATAAAGATTATAAGATAGTGGGTATTATCCGATATGGGCTTTATAAAAATTCACGTTATGCTGTGGAAATTATATTTAGTCTAAATATCAATTCTTGGAGCCATTTGGATGATTTTCAAATTGGGATACTATTCATGAAGTCGGATGTATTTGTGAATGGGAATCTTCATTGGGCTATTTCTACCATGCATATTCACTTTTTATAATAAAAACTGGGACATCATTTTTGTTGAATCGGGAAATGGGGAGAAATGGCGTAACCTTGTTGCAAAGAAGGAACTTTTGTTTTCATGTCGTGTATCGATGTGCTGGGAAATTAACTCTCTATGTTTTGTAATCATCAGAGGAGTCACACAAATATGTGGCTTATGAAGGAGTATGGGATCAAAGAATCTTGGATGATGTTTATCATTAAGTATTCTTTTGATTTCATGAGATATGATTTTTTGTCTCCGCCTTTTTGCATGTCAATTGAAGGTGAAATTTTGTTTAAGATTGGACCAGTTCTCTTGACTTACACTCAAAATAATGATTCGATGAGGTTTCCAAAGTTCCAAAATTGTGATCACCTTGGTGAGACAAAGAACTAAATTGAAAGAACTACCTGGTTTGGGAGTTTTGATGATTTCATTGAATCCGGAATATTCTTTCCAAGCTAGTAGCATATTTGATTTGTGAGCGGAAGTTCTGTATGAGTTTCAAATTGATTTTTAACCTTTTGAATGTTTTCCCCTTGCTTAAGTATAAAAATGTGCTTATTAAAAGGTTCTCTTTTAGTTTTTGAGATCGAAAAATTATTTTGGGACATTTTATTTTTTAGCATGAATAATAGTACTGATTTGGAAAGTTTGGTGCAATTCGATAAGTTGAGATTTGATTTTATCAAGGCACATGAAATAATTTTGAACAAGTAAAAGTTAAATATGATTGGCCAAACGAGCACAAAATTGAGTTTCGATTGGACGAATAAATCTCTATAATTGCTTAAACTCATGGAAAATGAATCGTGCATTCCGAGGTCATATGAGTGAATTTCGGTTGTTTTAGTGAAAACAATATTTGTGGTGCAACAACTTCTGGTGCAATCTAACAATGTATTTAAATTTCAGGCTATGTTTATTTGGTATCTTGAGCATTTCTGGAGTTCTAGAGCTCAAATTAAGTAATTTTTGAAGCATTTTCCTCTCTTTAACAACGGGGTAATTATCTAATCCTTATTTTGGTATTCTTTAATGATTTCTTCGGTTGGTTTTCATTTTTATCCATGAGTTTGTTGGAGAAAAATTTAGGGGTTTCACCCTAGACAAGAAATCACAATTCTTTGTTTTGGAGGTTGATTTGTACTTGGACCACCAAATCGCTCTCATCATCATCCCCAGTAACACCTCTGTTTCCAACATTTATTTGTGGCAAAGAATTCTGTAACACCTCAGAAATCAGACTTGGACTTTCAACAAAAAAAAACAGTAGAAAAGGGTGAACCACGGAGAGGTTCACGGTCGGTGATCAGGACCATGTTCCATCACCATCATCGTGGTTCACACCCACACAGAAGTGGTGGACCACGAGACCCTTCACGGGCCGTGGATCCCCACATGAGCCGTGGGAAGGCTCGTGGAGGTGAGACAAAGCCACCAGGGCTCAGGCGTCAGACCACAGAGCCCACCACGGGCCGTGGTCTTGATGACGGGTCGTGGTGAGGCTCGTCAACCTGAACCAGTAGACCCCAGCCCCCAAGTGAAGAACCACGACGACCTTCACGGTCTGCGGTCCTTCACACGGTCCGTGAAGTGGACCGTAGATGGGAGTGCTAGAACCATAGACACTGGCCCATGAACCACAACCCACTTGATGAGCTGTGGCCCCTTTGACGGTCCGTTAGTGGCTCCGTTGAAGGCCCCCGTCAGATTTTAAGTTGGGGTCAGTTTGGTCTTTTCCCTATGTGTTGGACATTTAAACTACGTCGTTTAACACCTAAACTAAGTCGTTTTACTCAATTTAAGCCTAATAACCTAGTCAGAACATAATCAAAACCTTTATTCACCAAAATTCACCAGAACTTAGAGCGAAAAATAGGAGAAAGAGTTGACCAACCCCAAAATTTCTCCGTGAATTTCGTCACCAGGTATGTGGGATTTCACTAGTGGGTTCCTTTCATCCACTAAGTCCCTAGAATTCAGTCAGTTTTTTGATTCTTCATATCTTGTTTAGACCTAGGGTTTCTAAATCCTTGGATAATTATTGTGATTTAGCTGTTGTAGTATTCGTAATCATAATGTCATGCTTTCTTAGAATCGTTATTTAATTCCTAGTATTAAACTCAGAACCCTAGTTGTGTAGATTCTCTTCGTTCATGAATTGCACTTGCTAGGTCAGTTAAATAGATAATCATTCTCCAGTTTTGAATGTTACATTATCAGTATATAAATGTTTCATTCTCAGATTTGCATGCCAGCAATTGAGCTATTCAGTATGTCAGTATTTTCCAGTTACATTTCAATCATATACTTATTCAGTTGGGAGTAGACTTAACACCGAGTTGGACTAGGGTTCAGCGTACCTTTATAGTCCCAGAACTACGTTCCCCCGTAGGATTATAAATCCCCTCTGTGGGCATCAGAGTTAGTGATCACGCCAGTCATGTCTTTATACCTCTGGAAAGGTATATTGGTTCCTCTCGATGGGGCATATACATCGGACTCTACGTTTAGCTCACGTGGTTTTATGTCGGTTAATAGTAGCTCCCACAGTCAGATTCTTAGTGCAATTGACCAGGTTTTCAGTATGTACTTTAGTATTCAGTTTAGCATGTCATGTTCATAATTAGTACTTGGTCATTGTATTTAGTTTAGCTTTTCAATTATCTTTTCAACATCTACATTCTTGCTCAGTTTACAGTATTGCTCACTTATGCCTTATCTCAGCTTATATATGTTTATTCAGCTTACTATCTATATCATGCATGCTCAGTACATTCAAAGTACTGACGCATACTCTGCGCTACATCCTTTTATGATGTAGGTTCAGGTACTCAACATTCAGACCGCGCTTAGATCGATCCTCGATCCGCATTCAGCAGCTTCAGTGGTAAGTCCTCATACTTCGAGGACAATATATATGCTTTCATTTCAGTTTCAGTTTTGTTAGAGTTAGCTGGGGGGGTTTGTCCCAGCAACCCAACTCAGTTAGAGGCTTTCCAGACACAGTATTAGAATCAGCTTGACTTGTTGAGTTTGTTCTTTCAGTTGTTATTAAACTCTTAATGCATTTCATGTATTTAGACTAGTTGGGTATTCCCCACTTTCAGTTACCACTATTTTGGCTTCCGCATAGTTCTTGTTTATTTAGTTATCTTTCAGTATGCTTATGATATGCCAGATACAGGGTTAGCTTATGGTCACTTGTGATCCTAGGTCCCGTGTCACGTCAAGGGGGTAGCCTCGGGGTGTGACAAAACTTGGTATCAGAACATTAGGTTCAAGATTCCTAGTATGTTTGAAAGCCGCACTAAGTAGAGTCTCTTTCATGGGTGTGAAGTGCACCACATCTAATGAGAGGGAGGATACAAAGTGTTTTAGAAAGAACTTCACTTTTTTGCTATTCTTATTGTGCGTGGGTATGATCTCCTTTCTAATTCGTCGTTATGCGTTTCAGATCATGCCTCCTTGTAGAGCTAACTCACGGAATGCTAATGCACGCAATGCTAATGCAGTTCCTCCTGTCCCGAACCATGATGTTACGAATGCAGAATTTCAGAATGAGATCCAGTTGTTGGCTCAGAGTGTGGACAATCAAAACAATCAGCAGGCTCCAGTTCCTACAAACACTAATGCTGGATCAGCTGCAGCTAGGGTTCAAGATTTCATTCGGATGAATCCGCCTGAGTTTCTAAGGTCACAGGTTGGTGAGGACCCACAAAACTTCATTGATGAGGTTAAGCATTTTTTTAGAGTAATGCAAGTGACTGGTAATGATAGGGTGGAGTTGGCATCCTACCAACTTAAGGATGTAGCCCACATATAGTTCACTCAGTGGAAAGAAAATACGGGTGCGGATGCTCCTATGACTTGGGATTGTTTTACTGGAGCTTTTCTGGACAGGTTCTTTCCAAGGGAGTTGAGAGAAGCTAAGGCACAAGAGTTTATGAATTTGAAGCAGGGTACCATGTCAGTCCAAGAGTACGGGCTGAAGTTCACTCAACTCTCCAAGTATGCTCCACATATGGTTGCCGATCCAAGGGCACAAATGAGTAAGTTTCTTTGGGGTATCCGACCTGGTGAAGACTGAGTGTAGGAATGTTATGTTGCTAGAGGATATGAATATCTCTAGGCTTATGACTCATGCTCAGCAGGTTGAGGGGGATAAGCTTAGGGAAATGGCTAAGGACTACAAGAAGGCTAGAACATGGAATTATGAATACCCTCAGCCGAAATTGGGTGGTGGAAATCGCTCACAGATTCAACAGAGGTCTATTGCCCCAGCACCCTCATTAGCTAGTGCTCAATCCCCCAGGTTTCGACAGGATCTGAAAGGTAGGACATCAGGCTCTAAGTCTCAGGGGAGTGCTTCAGGTAACATGACCTTCCCAACTTGTCCAAAGTGTGGTAAGAACTATCCGGGCGAGTGTCTTGTAGGCAAGGAAGGATGCTTTGGGTGTGGTCAGTCTGGCCATAGGTTGAAGGATTGCCCTTCTTCCAGGCAGGGGCAAGGAGGTAACAACAATAGGGCTCAGTCTACAGCTCCAGCGGCACCAACAGGTCGCCCAACTCAGCAGGGTATTTCGTCTGGTACAGGTGGCGGTCAGTGCTAGAACAGGTTGTATGCTTTTCAGGCTCACCAGGACCAGGAATATTCTCCTGATGTGGCCACTGGTACGTTACGAGTCTTTCATTTTGATGTTTATACGTTGTTAGATCCAGGGGCTACATTGTCTTTTGTAACTCCCTATATAGCAGTAAACTTGAGTGTCAATCCAGAAACTCTCTCAGAACCCTTCTCAGTCTCTACTCCAGTTGGTGACCCAGTTATAGCTCGACGGGTATAAAGAAATTACCCTGTCACAGTCTCTCAGAAAGTCACCTCAGCAGATCTTGTAGAGTTAGAAATGGTAGATTTTGATATCATTCTATGCATGGATTGGTTACATTCCTATTATGCCTCAGTTGATTGTAGAACTAGGATTGTTCGGTTTCAGTTTCCAAATGAGCTAGTCTTAGAGTGAAGGGTAGTAGCTCATTGCCTATAGGTCGATTCATCTCTTACCTTAAGGCCAGAAAAATGATTTCCAAAGGGTATATCTATCATCTTGTTCGGGTTAAGGATTCAAACTCCGAAACCCCAACTCTTGAGTCAGTCCCAGTATTAAATGAGTTTCCAGAAGTGTT
Source organism: Solanum etuberosum (assembly GCA_029582245.1). Classification (NCBI taxonomy): domain Eukaryota; kingdom Viridiplantae; phylum Streptophyta; class Magnoliopsida; order Solanales; family Solanaceae; genus Solanum; species Solanum etuberosum. The sequence goes on along the minus strand of JAJONR010003461.1, from coordinate 42,495 downwards.
CCCAGAATATCTTCCCGGAGTTCCTCCCGAAAGGGAAATCGACTTCGAAATTGATCTCCTTCCAGATACCCAGCCCATTTTGATTCCTCCTTACAAAATGGCTCCAGCCGAGCTTAAAGAATTGAAAGAGCAATTGAAAGACCTTCTAGATAAGGGCTTCATCAGACCTAGTATCTCTCCATGGGGTGCTCCAGTGTTGTTCGTGGAAAAAAAAGATGGTTCTATCAGAATGTGCATTGACTATCGGCAGTTGAACAAAGTTACAATCAGGAATAAGTATCCCATCCCCATGATTAATGACCTGTTCGACCAACTTCAGGGTGCTAGTTGCTTTTCTAAGATAGACCTCAGATCCGGCTATCATCAGCTCAGAGTCAGAGATAGTGACATTCCGAAGACATCTTTCAGGACTCGGTATGGTCATTATGAATTTATAGTTATGTCTTTTGGACTAACAAATGCTCCTGCAGCTTTCATGGACTTAATGAACAGGCTGTTCAAATAGTATTTGGACTTCTTCATCATCGTCTTTATTGATGACATCCTCATTTATTCTCGAAGTGAGAAGGAGCATGCAGCTCATCTGAGAGTTGTTCTGCAAACTCTCAAAGATCGACAGTTATTCGCTAAGTTCAACAAATGTGAATTCTGGTTACAGTCCGTCGCTTTCCTTGGTCATGTGGTATCCAGCGAAGGAATCCAAGTGGATTCTCAAAAAATTAAAGCGGTACAAAACTGACCCAGACCCACTTCTCCAATAGATATCAAAAGTTTCTTGGGTTTGGCCGATTATTACAGAAGATTTGTTGAAGGATTTTCATCCATAGCTTCCCCATTGACCAAGTTCACTCAGAAGAAGTTCAAGTTTCAGTGGTCAGATGAGTGTGAGAAAAGCTTCTCAGAACTGAAGACTAGGTTGACTACAACTCTTGTCTTGACTCTACCAGATGATTCAGACGGGTATGTAATTTATTATGGTGCATCCAGGGTCGGCCTAGTTTGTGTGTTGATGCAGTGAGGTAAGGTCATAGCTTATGCTTCTAGACAGCTTAAGGTCCATGAGAAGAACTACCCGACTCATGACCTCGAGCTTGCAGCCGTAGTAATTGCCCTAAAGAGTTGGAGACACTACTTGTATGGTGTTCATGTTGATGTATTCACCAGATCATAAGAGCCTCCAGTATGTGTTCACCCAGAAAGAGTTGAATCTTCATCAGAAGAGATGGCTCCTCAAAGACTATGACATGAATATCCTTTACCATCCCGGTAAGGCCAATGTAGTGGTTGATGCTCTTACCAGGTTGTCTATGGGCAGTGTAGCACATGTTGAGAAAGAAAGGAAAGAGCTAGCCAAAGATGTTCCCCAGCTTGCTCGCTTAGGAGTTTGTCTTACGGACACATCAGATAGCGGGGTGATAATTCAGAATGGGTCAGAGTCTTCATTGGTAGTGGAGGTTAAGGAAAAATAGGATAGTGATCCTATATTACTTCAGTTTAAAGGTGCAGTTCATCAGCAGAAGGTTGAGGTTTTCTCCCAAGGGGGAGATGGTGTACTTCGTTACCAGGGTCGCTTATGTGTTCCTAATGTGGGTGAGTTGAGGCAGCAGATCCTTACAGAAGCTCATAACTCTAGGTATTCCATTCATCCAGGTTCCACTAATATGTACCGTGATCTACGGAAAGTCTTTTGGTGGTACGACATGAAGAGGGACATAGCAGATTTTGTGGCTAAGTGTCCTAATTGTCAACAGGTTAAGGTAGAACATCAGAAACCAGGAGGTATGACTCAAGAGATTAACATTCCTACATGGAAGTGGGAAGTGATAAACATGGACTTCATTACGGGTTTACCTTGTACTCGTAAACAACATGACTTCATTTGGGTGATAGTAGACAGAGTTACTAAGTCCACTCACTTATTGGCTGTCATGACTACAGATTCAGCGGAGAACTATGCCAAACTCTACATCAATGAGATAGTCAGGTTGCATGGGGTTTCCTTGTCTATCATCTCAGATAGAGGTCTTCAGTTTACCTCTCATTTCTGGAGATCGTTTAAGAAAGGTCTTGGTACCCAGGTAAATCTCAGTACAACATTTCATCCACAGACGGATGGTCAGGCAGAGCGTACCATTCAAACCCTAGAGGACATGTTGAGAGCTTACGTGATCGATTTCAAGGGAAATTGGGATGATCACCTACCTCTCATAGAGTTCGCCTATAGAAATAGCTTCCATTCTAGTATTTAGATGGCCCCGTATGAGGCACTATATGGGCGTAGATGTAGGTCCCCGATTGGTTGGTTTGAAGTAGGTGAAACAAAATTGATTGGGCCAGATTCGGCTCATGAGGCTATGGAGAAAGTTCAACTCATCAGAGATAGACTAAAGACAACTCAGAATAGTCAGAAGTCCTATGCAGATGTGAGGAGAAGGGACTTAGATTTCAAAATCGATGATTGAGTTTTCCTAAAGATGTCACCTATGAAGGGGGTGATGAGATTTGGCAAGAAAGGGAAGCTCAGTCCCAGATATGTAGGTCCTTACAGAATCCTGAAAAGGGTTGGTAATGTGGCATATGAGTTAGATTTGCCAGCAGAACTAGCAACGGTTCATCCAGTCTTTCACATTTCCTTGTTGAAGAAGTGTGTGGGTGATCTGAAATCAATAGTACCATTAGAGATTGTGGCTGTGAAGGATAGTATCACTTATGAAGAAATGCCAGTTGAAATTCTTGACCGTCAGGTTCGAAGGTTGAGGAATAAAGAAGTTGCTTCAGTAAAGGTTTTGTGGAGGAGTCAGTCCGTAGAGGGAGCTACTTGGGAAGCAGAAGCCGCCATGAAGGCCAAGTATCCTCATCTATTTCCTTCCGATCCCATTTCAGCTTTGAGGTAATAGTTCCTCTCCGGTCTCTTAGTTTACTCTTCCGTAAATTCAGTCTCAGTACCTTGTTCCTTTAGTTGTTCTTACATTTTCAACATATTTGCATGTTCTTGGAACTCAGTTCAGTTAGATATTAGTTTCTAGTACTTAGTGGTAGAGATTGCAGCTCCTTCTCTCCATGCTCAGCTATTTTAGACTTCATTCGAGGACGAATGTCCCCAAGGGGGAGATATTATAACACCACAAAAATCATACTTGGACTTTCAGCAGAAAAAACAATAGAAAAGGGTGAACCACGGAAGGGTTCACAGGCCGTGATCAGGACCACGGTCCGTCACCCTCATCATGGTTCACACCCACCCAGAAATGGTGGACCATGGGACCCTTCACGGGCCTTGGATCCCCACACGAGCCGTGGGAAGGCTCGTGGAGGTGAGACAAAGCCACCAGGGCTCAGGCGTCAGACCACGGAGCCCACCACGGGTCGTGGGTTTGATGACGGGCTATGGTGAGGCTCGTCAAACTGAACCAGTAGACACCAGCCCCCAAGTGAAGAACCACAGCGACCTTCACGGTCCGTGGTCCTTCACACGGTACGTGAAGTGGAATGTAGATGGGAGTGCCAGAACCATAGACACTGGCCCTTGAACCACGACCCACTTGACGGGCCGTGGCCCCTTTGACGGTCCGTCAGTGGCTCCGTGGAAGACCCCCGTCTGATGTTAAGTTGGGGTCGTTTTGGTCTTTTGCATAAGCGTTGGACATTTAAACTACGTCGTTTAACACCTAAACTACGTCGTTTTACTGAGTTTATGCCTAATAACCTAGTCAGAACATAACCAAAACGTTTATTCACCAAAATTCACCAGAACTTAGAGCGAAAAAGAGGAGAAAGAGTCGACCAACCCCTCAAGAACATGTAGCAGGTTTTCTTCAGGTATGTGGGATTTCACTAGTGGGTTCCTTTCATCCACTAGGTCCCTAGAATTCAGTCAGATTCTTGATTCTCCATATCTTGTTTAGACCTAGGGCTTCTAAATCCTTAGATAATTGTTATGATTTAGCTGTTGTAGTATTCGTAATCATAATGTCATGTTTTCTTAGAGTCGTTATTTAATTCCTATTATTAAACTCAGAACCCTAGTTGTGTAGATTCTCTTTGTTCATGAATTGCACTTGCTAGGTCAGTTAAACTGATAATCATGCTCCAGTTTCGAATGTTACATTATCAGTATATAAATATTTCATTCTTAGATTTGCATGCCAGTATTTGAGTTATTCAGTATGTCAGTATTTTCCAGTTACATTTCAGTCATACACTTATTTTGTTGGGAGTAGACTTAACATCAAGTTGGACTAGGGTTCAGCGTACCCTTATAGTCCCAGAACTATGTGCCCCCGTAGGATTATAAGTCCCCTCTGTGGGCATCAGATTTAGTGATCACGCCAGTCATTCCTTTATACCCCTGGCAAGGTATATTGGGTCCCCTTGACGGGGCGTATACATCGGACTCCACGTTTAGCTCATGTGGTTTTATGTCGGTTAATAGTAGCTCCCACAGTCAGATTCTTAGTGAAATTGACCAGGTTTTCAGTATGTACTTCAGTATTCAGTTTAGCATGTCATGTTCATGATTATTACTTGGTCATTGCATTCAGTTTAGCTTTACAGTTATCTTTTCAGCATCTACCTTCTTGCTCAGTTTACAGTATTGCTCACTTATGCCTTATTTAAGCTTATATACGTTTATTCAGCTTAATATCTATATCTTGCATGCTCAGTACATTCAAAGTACTGACGCATGCTCTGCGCTACATCCTTTTATGATGTAGGTTCATGTACTCAGCATTCAAACATCGCTTAGATCGATCCTTGATCCGCATTCAGCAGCTTCAGTGGTGAGTCCTCATACTTCGAGGACAATAGATATGCTTTCATTTCAGTCTTTACATTTCAGTTTCAGTTTTGTTAGAGTTAGCTGAGGGGTTTGTCCCAGCAACTCAACTCAGTTAGAGGCTTTCCATACATAGTATTAGAATCAGCTTGACTTGTTGAGTTTGATCTTTCAGTTGTTATTAAACTCTTAGTACATTTCATATATTCAGACTAGTTGGGTATTCCCCACTTTCAGTGACCACTGTTTTGGCTTCTGCATAGTTCTTGTTTATTTAGTTATCTTTCAGTATGCTTATGATATGCCAGATACAGGGTTAGCTTGGGGTCACTCGTGATCTTAGGTCCCGTGTCATGTCAAGGGGGTAGCCTCGGGGCGTGACAAATTCCTTTGTTGGTTAGGACTAGAAATTTTAGTTTCGCCACCAAGCTTTTCAGCTTGTGCGTGACTTGTAGCTTCAAGTTGTTCAGTACCAACCCTTGTTCTTTCATTTAATAGCTTTCCATAATTATTCTTCGACAAAGCCAAGTCATTAGTCTTAGCCAAAATTAATCAAACCATCTAGTTGTTGTAGGATTTTGTCGCACCAAATTATTAGATTGATGATCATTATTACCAACTTGTATGATTTCATTACCATCTCGCTTTGCATCTAATATCTCCCTCGCATCACCTTGATATTTTTCAATATAGGTTCCATCTTTCAATGCTTTTTCTGGAGTTTTTGTTGCATTCTTTATCAATGGCAATCACCATCCACTTTCATCATGGCCTTGATGCTTACAAAAGGTACAATAACATGGCATATTATCATACATAGTATTTTTTTTCCAAATTCTCATTGGCATATTGAAGTTGCATTCGTTGTGGCAGCTTAGCCAATAAATCCAGTTCGACTTTAACCCTAGTTGTGCTAGGTATCAATTTCTCTTGGTTGGCTTTATCAATAGCAATTGGCTTACCCACTGCTAACACAATGGACAAAAACACTGTTTTGCAAATAACTCTTGCGGTAAATTAGGGAAATATATCCCAACAAAAGTTTTTTGAGGTTTCTTCTGTGGGATTGAAACCAATTATCCATGTGGAAAGACTCTGAATTGGTGTTGCATACCACTGTGTAATAGGTAGTTGACAGATTTAGCAACACCTAAAACGTAATCATCATATCTATCAAATATGGGCAACATATGCCGATTGCGCAAGCCATCTGATAAGGCAATGACCTGGACTTCCTAGTTTTGTAGGCAATAACTTTCTCAATTCTTGCATATCAATTTTTTCGTGAAAACTTTATTAGAAGAGCTTGGGGTAAGCCTTCTTCCACTGCATATAGCTTTATCTCCTCCATCGTCAATTTAACTGTAGGTTCCCCATGATCATACTCTATAGGTCTTAGTATTGTTTTAGTCAAGATTTGGGTTTGCTGTTTTGGATTCAGTAGCACTGCATAAGAATCTTGAGGATTAGAATTAAGGTTTGGCTCTCCCACAACCAAGGGACGTGGAGAGGACGAAGAAGCCATGGAAGGCTTTACATCACCATTCAAGTCACCCTAGAGACAGAGAAGGGAACAACTATTCAGTGTTCTTGATTCGATTCTTGTTGTGAGTATTTATTGACTTGAAGTGAATTCCTAAGTGTATAAGCTGGAATTTTACTCTCTTTGTGGACTTGAAATGTAATTGGAATGATTGATAAAGAAGTTTGAAATGCTAATTCTTGTAAACTGAAGTGAAATGTGTAAACAAGAGAAATATGATGGAAGGAGGATTGAAATTGACTATTGTGAATGAGTGCTATTAAATACATCTTCATTTATATTTCATTCATTTAGATCAGAGTGGAACATCTGCCTAGCCGCTATTTTGTATACATATTTATGGATTGGAGTAGCACGCCTGCCCATTCACATTTATGGATCAAAGTGGCGTGTCTGCCCAGTTTTATATATGAATCAAAGTGGCATGTCTGCCCAATTTTATTGGTGGATCGAATTGGCACGCTTGCTAGGTTCACATCATAGGCATCATTGCGTCATTTTCAATTTGACTTGTTGGTGTGTAATATGATGGGCTGACTGTGAAAGTGACTTTACTACTCCTATTTTTATTTGATTGTGATTTTGAGTTATTGGACTTGTCTTTTGGATATAATTGTTGTTGTTGACATTAGCTGATAGTCCTTGTTTGTGGTAGTGAAATGAGTACTCTTACAAGTTATTTGTTTTGATTTCAGCCCGTTTTGTATTGCATCCTTGGTCCTTATCATATTTGATTCGTAGGGAAGGAATTAGTCATGCTTGTAGCATCCCCAGTAAGCTTCAGTTTGGGCAAGGTAACAATTGTCAATTCTTCTGAAACATCCTTTGGCTTAATTCTTTTGTTATTTTTGGATCAGTTTTGGTTTTAATAGTTGTTTTTTCGATTCATGTATTGGTGATTAGCTGATTATTATTTTTTCCTTCCTACTGCCTTTTCTCCACTATAAATGCCCAAAATGAAAATGTTCATTATAGAAAAAGACAACTTCATCAAAAGTAAAAGGGAAGCATATGGTTTAAGTTAGAATATGATGTAAAAAGTGATGACTCCTAAAACAAACATGGCTGTTTATCCAGTAAATAATGGTGAGTTCATGTCCATGATAAGTTAACATCTTTATTTGTGCATTTCAGAATATTTAAGAGTTTCATTCTTGGACTAATTTCATTGTTTTATATACACAGTCTGCTCTTTCAGTTGTTGGGGTAAAGCGATGCACAAGTTGGATCGTTCCAATCAATTTTAAAGAAAATATAAGATTTCAGGTAGGTTTTGCTAATTTTTTTAACTGATTCATGATAAACATTTTCAAAAAAATAATAATCAGAGGCCTTAGCTGTATTTTGTATTGTACTTTCCTCTAGGTATGCCTTTCCAGAATTTGATCAAGAAATTGGTTCCAATTAATACAATGAAACCTCGGTTAATGTGAATCTTCCTAATCCAACATTAAATTTCTTTGACTGGTCTTTTGGAATATAAAATTTATGAGACTTTTTTTAGCGTGATATTGACACAACATCTTAAATGCACTATAGTAGGGGTGTCTTAAATTGCTTATTTTTGGTGAATTTAAAGGTCAAAAGTTGTCCAAGTGATACTTAAGGTACTATATTTTTTACCCATTACATAAAGAAAAGGACCACTTTTTAGAAAATAATTATATAAAATATCTTTTGGAGACATTACTTAATAGAACATCGAAAACCTAAGTCTTCTCAGAGAGCTTAGTTTTCCTGCAACACATGGAATCAGAACCCTTCCATCGACACAAAAAACGAAGGAAACACACAAACAATGCTCCATTTTCTTCTTATTCTTCTTCAATTCAAGATTCAAACTACAGATCCATCGTTCTGCGATCAGAGCTCATCACTAAAATCCTCTTAAGGCTTCCGGTGAAACCTCTCTTGCAATTCAGGTATGTTTCAAAAAACTGGCCTATCTCAGCAGATCTGGTACTTAAGTATTGATTATTGGATCTAGACAATTCCAATAGTAATTTGGCAAAGGAAAAAGTTGAAGTTGTTGTGGTTGGATCTGGTCCATCAGGTATAGCTGTTTCAGCTTGTTTGAACAAATTAGGCATAAAAAATGTTGTATTAGAAAAAGAAGATTTTTGTGGCTATTTGTGGGAAAAAGAGACTTATGATATACGTCACTTGTATTTATCTAAGAATTTTTATTCATTGCCTTTTATGCCACATGCAACTTCATCACCAAATTATTTGCAAAAAAATAAAACTTATTCAATACTTAGATGAGTATGTTGAGAATTTCAGTATCAAACCAAAATTTCAAAGTTGTGTTGAATTAGCCTTTTTAAACAATGAAGAGAAGAAAGGAATGTCAAATCAAGAAATGTGGCTAGTGGAGAAATGGAATTGTAATATGCTTGTGATTTGCTGAATTAGCCTTTTTCAACAATGAAGAGAAGAAATGTGGCTAGTGGAGAAATGAAATTTTATGCTTGTGACATCTTGGCTACCGGTGAAAACAATGAAGACCATATTCCAAGAGTGGGAGGGCTTGAAAATTTCAAAGGGAAAAAAGTTCATTCAAGTGAGTATCAATCAGGTGAAAAATATGAAGATAAAACAGTATTTGTTGTTGGATCTGGAAATTCTAGTATGGAAATTGCTTTTGATCTTTCAAATTATGGAAGTCACACATCAATTGTTGTTAGAAGTCCAATAAGTTTCTCTATTTTGTCTTTATTTCTTTTTTGTTTGCATCAATATAGGTTTGTATTTGTTGAACTTTGTAGTTGAGTTTTGTAATTGATATCGATAATGTTCCGTTAGTTTAGTTGGTACCTCAATTATTTTACTATGTATATGTTATTTTTTACTAGCACGTGTAATATTATAACTTTGTTCATCAAGAGATTGGTGTTTCTTGACCGTCAACTTCAGGCCATACCCTTAAGAGAAAAAGCTGGAATTCAAACATGACTTTCATTTTGTTTTGTTGATCACCCGATCATATATACTCTTATGTGTGAATTCTGGCTTCTAACATGATTTTCTTATGATTTTAATTTTTATTGATTGATAGTCAGGTCATTACTCTCAAATGAGAATTATTGATTTAATTGCAGTTTTATTTCTAAATTTTTGATTGGATCTTTTTTATTCTTCTGAAAAACACATGATGTTGGACTAATATTAGAATAACTACTAAGAACAACCTATATTTTCTAAATAATTAAGATTTTTTTATCACTATTCCCTTCACCCACCATTTGCAACTATCACGACGCCACCCACCAACCACAACTATCATCACTAGTCGTTATTTACAATCATCACCACCAACCATCATTACCAGAATAACCTGCAATCACTACTATCAGTCATCACCATTAGTAACCATTATATATCACCAATCATCGCCATCATTGGCCTTAGCTACCACTATTATCCACCATAACTATTAGTCGCTACACAAATTATCACCATCACCCACTATTGTCAGCCACCATCACGACAGATAACTAACTTACTATTCAAATGTACCTTCATATTCAAATGTCTTAATGTTAATGAAAATAAATAAGACAATATATAATTAAAAAAAGTAAAACTACAATAGAATTTCCTTTATCCCTTATCGCTTCATCTATGTTCTTATTTATAAGCCATAACTTATCTCGATAATTTAATTTCTCATGAATTCACAATGGATTTGCTTTTTCTATTGATTCCTGCGGATTGGATCAAAAACAATTCTTGAATGAGGCCAGGTATGAATCGAAAAAGAAATCCGAGAGTTTTATCTATTCTGGTAGCTTCTTTCTTTAATCTTTCCCTTGTCTAAAAAAAGTTTGATTTCACCTCGAATAATTTGTGCCAATTCTTCCTTCATCAAACAAAATCACCCCACTTTTAATCTTTCTTCTTATTTAGTTTTAACGTCATCCTATAAAACTTAGACTCCTAATTTTATTTTATCTTTCTTCTTTTAGTACCAACTTATTTAAATTTACGAAGTTAAAACCCTAAGATTGAAAACATTCACAATCTTCATTATTGAGGAAAAAGAAAAATGGGAAGAAGATAGAACCACATAGAAGCAACCCAGTCCAATTGAGGATCAAAGGTCTATGGACAGAGGCGTATCCAGGATTTCGACAAGATGGGTGCATGATTATGAAAAAATACATCTTAAATATAAATTTTATCGGTTTGAATTTTAGGTTCTTAATATGAATCATTAAATTTTAAAAATTATTGGTCCAAAATATATAATACTACTAGTTTTAAATTTTAATATACACATTCGATTTAATTATATAAAGATTTTACAGTGCTAAATTTTTTAGAAACTTTCAATGTAACACACTTAAATTTTTTGAAAGATTATAGGAAAAAAACAAAAGAAAAATTAGTTAAAACGTCAAAAGTGTAACCGGTAACCACTTGGAGAGGTGTTACTCAAAAGGACAAGATAGATATAAGACTCAAAATTTTATCCTCACTTAGAGAGGTGCACCCAACCATCATCGTATTATTATATGATACTTTAAACGTGAGTTCACACATCTATATTTAAATATTTTTTAAAAAATATAACACTATTATATATGATCTAGAGAGGGGAGCATGGGTTCACGTGAACCCACGGCACCCCCTCTAGATACGCCCCTGTCTATGGACAATAACGAATGCAGCTCTTGGAGAACAACTAACAAGTTCATCCGAACTTAATTTTTCCTATATGATAAAAAAAACCTCTTAAATTTATGAGTATTTGATATGAGCTCGTAATTTTTAAAAGTATGAACCATGAATTCATTTTTTAGAAGTTTGAATTTGAAGTTCCATTTTTGAATTCATCTCTACTTATGAAAAGAAATCCACATTTTTTTGTTTTGAAGAAGGAGAGGGGCGGAAAAGTTGATGGTTCGGTTAGTAGAGGAGTAAATATAGCAAGTAGAGTTTTATTTATTTATTAAGAATAAATTTATATCGATCGATTCAGGTTCAAGTGTGATCTAGGAGACTCAAACCTTCAATCTCTTCTCTATGAGAGACAGGGCTATAAAATCAATTGACCCCCTTAAAGGATGGGGCCTATGTATTTGCATGGCAATACATACAACTAGATATACTCCGATGACAAGGAAAGATACAAAATGCAAATGTCTATTGATGTCAGCTCAATAAACATCAACAATTGATTCATAGGAAGGAAATAGTAATTGTCCATGCATTTTTCTAAATATTACGGAGATATCGATCATCCAGTTTCATGAAGGTCACAAATTTGACACATGTTTGGATTTTGATTTTCATGGCATTGTTTGTGTATGTCCTTCAAATCTTGTATCCTGATAACTAAACGACCCCTAGTGTTGTGGAATAAACTTGCACATATTTTTCAAGGTCAATTTCTATGAAGAGGTGATCGAAAGTCACAATGTTGATGATATACTGCAATAGTACCTTATTGAGACGATGTTGATGCACAAAGTCTTTATTAGGTAATTTATCTTGCAAATCTTCTACATAAAGAAGGATATCATACTAGAGATTGGGTAAATGATCTTGTTTTTGCTACAAAGATAAGTTCTTAAACACATCTTATGAATATGAGTGGAATGTGGCATGAGAGCCAAAGGAATAATTAAGGACATATGCCTATTAATTGGGTATGAAGTGTAACATACCGATTTTTTTTAAGTTAAGACCTGAACCCTTCTTGAATTGTGTATAAGGTCGTACCGAGTGGTTCTTAATTGTTCTTAGATGCTAAGGTCAATTCATTAGTGTGGGAATGATCTTGTATATCAATTAAGGTCACTAGAATCCCCTAGCACAAAGTTGAGTTGAAAACTTCCTTACCGATTAAGTTTTGACGTAAGATTCTACTTAGGTCAACTTCAAATGATCATATTTCTCAGACCATAATGAATTAGGTGGCCCATAACCTATCAAATTAAAGGTCTTTGAGTCCTCTTTCCAAATCCACCAATTTTGCCTCATTTTGAATTTGGAGTAAAATATTATGCTCGTTTTAGTGAAGACCTGTCAGACAGTTGAAGTTTCACGGATGGCTATACGGCTGGTGAAGTGTTGCACGGACCTTAGAGCCCTAAACAGTCCGTGAAACCTTCCTTTTAAGGCACTCCATCAGTTTTTATGTTGGGGGCATTTTGGTGTTTCTCCTATGTCATTTTAACCCTATTCTAAGTCGTTTTTGAGTATTTTAACTGAGTATATCATTCAACTAACTAGTTTTTATCAATCAAAACATTCAAGTAGTTAGAAATTCTCCTAAAACTCACCTAGGGTTCCTCTTCTCCAATAAGAACGCTAAAACCTTCCAGTCAAAAATTCAAGATACAAAGAGAATCCTTTCACCAAGGTTTTTCCATGTTCTTCCATTCCAAGAACTTCATAAAAAAGTTTCTTTTATCAAGAGCAAGCACCAAGATTCTAAGATTAAAGGTTTCCTTCAAAAAGCTAATGTTCCTTCTCAAGCTCAAGATAAAATCAAGTCTCCACAAAAAAATTCAATTTAATAGCTTCATAATCATGCATGTAAGGCTATCATAGTGTTGGACTAGTTCGTCCTCACGCCCTACATCTACTTTAAAATCAGTAAGAGATTAATCTAGGGTTCTATCCTTAGATTTAAGTATTCTTGAGATGAGTTGATGTTGAGTTCTGAGTTCTTGAATTTTGAGTATTGAGTTTTTCTATATTGTTATTGAGATCCTTGAGTTGATTTCAGCATGAAGCCTATTTTGAGTTACAAATTTTGAGAATCTTTTAAAGCCAACATTTGTGTTTTAAACTGAGTTTTTGAGGAAGTAAAGAGGATTTTGAGAAAGAGTATAAGAGAACTAAGTATTTCTCAAATGTTTCATTTTTACGTGAAGAAAAAGAGTATTATTTTGAGAAAAGTAAAAGAGTTTTTACAAAGATTGAGTACAGAACAGTTACCTCTTAAAGAGGTCTTTTTGAGTAATTATCTCAACCCAAAGAAAGTATTTTTACATTGAGCAAAGAGAAACATTATTTTCTAAATCAGTAATGAGTTCATATATATTTCAGAGCAGTTACCTCTTTTCAGAGGATAGTTTGAGCAATTATCTCAAACTAGAGAAATAATATGTTTTATACATTTGAGCATGAGTATATATATATATATATATATATATATATTATTGAGATTAGTATTGAGCACCGATATGAGGGAGAGTTCAGACAACTCATAACCCTCATAAACCATGTCGGACCAACATGGGTACAGGATCATACTTTTTAGATGAATCCTTATTGCTTAGTGGATCCACTTAGTTGAGAGGTTCCATATTCCGGCACAATATGGGACAATTCTGGTAGCATGTACAAGACGTTGTATCATCACGTAACTCATAGTGATGGTTGTCGGTTAGACAATCTCCCGATAGAGTTAAAGTGTATTTTAATATATCACTCATTGTGTTGAGTTCACAGATGAGTAAGTGTTTTGTAAAGCTTTAAATGATTTAACTCCTTTATTTATTTACATTCAGCTTGAGTATATTTTATCTATTACAGTCTTTTTAGTTCACTGATTTGTTATTTAGCTATCTTACATACTCATACATTTAATGTATTGATTTCATTTGACCTGTATCTTTTTATGATGCATTTCAAGTGTTAAGGATCATCAATAGGCACTCCGTTGAGATCACTCTACACTCTAGACAGTTTTGGTGAGCCTTCTTGCATTCTGGAGGACATCACATTTACTTTTAGTTTAGTTGTTTTGAGGCATCGTGTGTCTTGTCCCGATACGTTTCTTAAATACTAGTCTCTGGACACGCGCAACGCGCGTGTACCCCATACATCAATAAGTAAAAACTCTTATAAAGTTAAATAAATATTATTTTAAAATGTAATACCAACTTAACCTCAATGAATCATCTTACTATTTTCTTCCTTTAAAAATAAGGGTGAAATTATAACATTATAATATTAGATCGATCTTGTGCATAAATTTAAAACAATGAACCAAACCTTCCAAATATAATTTATAAAATATCACAAAATGTTGAATCAAATGAATTTGATTCATTTAATATAAAGTAATAAAACTTAATCATTGTAGGACAGTGTAGAAGTCATGCTTGATATTTCTAACCTTATGAATTCATTTTCCTCAAAATTCTTTTCGGTGTTTCTAAAAGAAGTGAAGATGTCAAACTTGCTATACACTCTATTGTTAATCTCAGATCATAGATAGACTAATTTGAAAAAATATATTAATGATCAAAATCTTACTAACAAACAATAGAAGATGGAAAAAGATGAGAAAAGAAGGAATTTTACCATAGGAGTACATAGAACTGCTAGTGGAAGAACCCAAGATGACAAATTCGTATTCGGTAATGGTATATATTGATTTAGCTGCAACTCTTCATATTCTTTAATTTAAGATTAAAATGGGGAAAACCTTGATTCATGTACTTATTTAAGAACAATTATTCAGTTTTAATTATTTTACCAATTACATATGACTCTTAAAATTCTTGAAATCCTAATTGACTCTTGTTCTTCTACATTACCTTTCTAATAAATGACTTACCATTCAAAAAATAATTAAAAATATTGTTATTTAATATTTAATTAATTAGATGTTTAATTTAGCATAGAAATAAAATAATAATCCAACTTTAAGATTAAATGGGGAAAATTTTGAATCATGTACTTATTTAAGAACAATTATTCAGTTTTAATTATTTTACCAATTACATATGACTCTTAAAATTCTTAAAATCCTAATTGACTCTTGTTCGTCTACATTACCTTCCTAATAAATAACTTACCATTCATAAAATAATTAAAATATTATTATTTAATATTTAATTAATTAGATGTTTAATTTAGATTAGGGGTAAAATGGTAATCCAACTTTTCATATTTGGAGCTTCCACTTATAATAATATATGATTAGAGGCTTCATAGATAGAAAGAGTTGAGGAGTCTTTCAATACTTTCTTTCCTTTAAAGATGTTTTGCAAACTATTATAATTATTGCAATGAGTACTTTCAGACATTCGAAGCAAGTTTTATTTTGAGTTCAAATTTTGTTTTAAGCCTATTATTGCTTGAGTGAGTCTTCGCTTAGTACTCATGCAGGCCAAGTGTTCGCATGGGGATCATAAATGATTCTCGAGTGTCGGCCACGTTCATGGTGTAGGCTCGGGGCGTGACAAGAAGGTCCTAATTGTCCTATCAAAGTAGATCCTAATTTATCTGTCTTAATATGTTATTGTCTAAATGATACGCCCAAATTACACCTCCCTAAAGAAGTGTAAACAGACGTTGTCAAATAAAGAATCTACTTTTAGGTTAGGGTCGTTCCCATGAGGAATATGGTCTAGACTTAGGCTAACTTACAATTATCTACTTTTAGTCAAATTACTTCCGTAAAAGGGGGGATTTGTAAATAAAGTAACAGTTGATTGATTTGTACTAACAAGTAACAATTAATCACAATTCACAGTTTGAAATATCAATATGAGATGAAAACTAGGGTACATGTGTTCCCCACAAGTTCTTAACGCAGTAATTCCAATAATAGTAGACTATTAGTGTCTAGACCTTTTAAAATTACCAGTTACAATATCAAACTTACCATATGTAGTTACAATATCAAACTTATCATATGTTTGATCTTTTGAACTTCAATTAGTTAAATATTTTATACCTTTTTTATATTCTTTACGCTTTATAAAAGTTACCACACTGTGTCAAAGTGACAATAGAATGTTGTACAACCCCAAGTCTAAAAACAAAAGAAGTATTTACATGAATCCAACAATTTAACAAACATTTGCAATAAGTTGAATCTTGATCTTCTGTAATATCCCTACAACATCTTTTATGTTTGTCTTTTTTGCCGGAGATTCAGCACAGCAATCTAATGACACTTTCATGATTAATGCCACAACATCTAGCTTCTTCTGTAAGCGATTATCCAATGGTGTTACCAAGTTGGCATCTACAACATCCATTACTGCCTCTGGGAGTGAATAACTCACCCATTGCTTCAAGTTAAGATTTCCCTCAAACTCATGATACACGAAGTGATTAAATAACATATTTTGGATACCCTTAACATAACAAATTGTTGTAGCCCAGTGGTTTCAGACCCCTTTAATGGGTTTCAGACGCCACTGCAGTTGTATCTGATAAGATTTGAAGAGTCCAAATATTATTAGCATTTAGCAGTAATGATTTTGTCATGTCAATAATCCTAAGAACTAAAGTGGAGTTATTGGACTTCAACTTATATCATTATTTAATTAATGAATTAGTTATTTTATTTCATTTTTATTTAGTGGAGGGGCAAAATAGTAATCCAACTTTGAAGGTTGGAGCTTCCCACTTTTAATGATATATGATGATATGATTACTTAAACATCAGACAAAAACCGACAAATGTCAAACATAAACATGTGTTTCCTCCTTCTCCTTCACTTCTTCATAGTTATTGCACAATACTATTTTTCGAATTTATAGTAATTGAAGTATAATGCTTCGCTGAAGTGAATCTTTGAATTTTAGTGATATTCAAATAAGATATCTCATAGAAAATCACTGATATCCAAATAAGATACCTCATAAAAAAATTCAGGTATTCTTGCGTGAACTTTAGCCGTATATAACTTCTAACAAATTTTCAAAAATATTAAAAAAAAAATAGGTACAAATTAAATAGTGATATCCAAATAAGGTAAATTATAAAAAAAAATTCAGGTATTCTTGCATGAACTTTAGCCATATATAACTTCTGACATTTGTGCCTGAAATTAGTTGCATGTCTAAAATTTTCATTTTTTTTTTTTTTTACAAATTAGGTACAAATTAAATAGTGATATCCAAATAAGATACCTCATAAAAAAAATCAGGTATTCTTGCGTGAACATCAGCCATATATAACTTCTAACATCTTTGTCTGAAGTTAGTTGCATGTCTAAAATGTTCAAAAACAAAAAAATTAGGTACAAATTAGATAGTGATACATCATAAAAGATTTACACAATTAGTACTTGGACCTTTAACACAACTTTCCATATTTGGTATCGAAGTTAGAGCATTGAGAAGGACCTTCCCCTAATACGATAGGAACCTGAAAGCGAGGTATTGCTTCCAAGACCTAACAAAGACTCCTACTAAAACCAATATACATTAATTCCATAGCTAGTTCATAAGTCAAGAAAATATAGAGAAAAATGGAATACATGAACATTTTGGTAGGACTATTATTTGCTTGTTTTTTGGTCCATGGAGTTGTTATTTTTTCTCTTAGAAGAAGCAAAAGTGTTGCACCAGGTCCCTTTCCTTTGCCTATCATTGGAAATCTTCATTTGCTTGGCGACAAACCTCACATATCACTTACTCAACTCGCGAAAAAACATGGTCCAATTATGAATCTGAAATTGGGGAAAATAAACACAGTGGTAATTTCCTCATCAGTCTTGGCTAAACAAGTCTTGCAAAAGCAAGATTTGAGCTTTTCCAGCAGATCTGTTCCTGACACACTCTATGCTTGCAATCAGTCTGATTTCTCTGTTGTATGGTTACCTGTCAACTCTCAATGGAGAACACTTCGAAAGATAATGAACTCTCACATCTTCTCAGGTAAATATTTTGAATTGTGATTTATATTATTTTTTACGCAATTTTCATAACAGAGAGTACTAAAAGTAGATTGATTTTGTCATTATTGTTGCTAAGAGCAGATGAGAAGGATTCAAAATCTGTTATATGATTATCAATTATTGCCTATCTTGTTTTGTTTTTTTTTAAAATGAAAATTTATTTTTATTCTCTTAGTTTCAATTTATGTGATGTTATTTTAATGAGCATGGACTTTAAAGATTGTTAAAAACTTATGATATTAAATATGTCATAATATTTATATGTAGGGCTGTTCATGGTTATGGTTAAAAAACCAAACCGAACCGCAATCCGAACCAAACCAATTAAAAAATCCGATAGTTGGTGTGGTTTGGTTAGGTTTGGTTTTAAATTTTAAAAAACCGATATTATTTGGTTTGGTTTTGATTTTACTAAAAAAACCGCAAAAACAACCAAACCAAACCGTGAAATTATATATATAAATTTTATAATTATTTATATATTATTCATAAATAAAATATAAATATTTTGTTAAATTTTAATTAAATTAAGTCTTAACTTTATGATCATTTTCTCAAGCTCAACATTTAAATTTTAGCCCAACTATTAAAACTCTAAGACCAAGTCCATCAAAATCTATTACTTTAATCTTTACCTATCCTACGTCACATTAGATAGTCACACTTTCTCTTAATTGAATAAGTTTATTAGTGTAATAATAACTCTAGTATTGCTTAATTAAATCCATAATAACTTTCTTGTGGAATATTGTTCATGTATTAGGTGATTGTGTCTATCGAGGCACGTATACTCTCAACAAATTAATTTATTACTTTCAAACCGAAAAAACCAAAAAACCCGAACCAACCCGACTGTTATTTTTTTTCATTTGGTTTGGTCTAGTTTTAGAAATTTAAAAACCGACTATATTGGTTTGGTTTTGATTTTAACCAATAACCGATCTAAACCGAACCATGAACTTCCCTATTTATATGGCTACAAGAGTTTTTTGAAATTTGTGTTCTTAAATGTGTTATAATAATTGTTTTATAAAAGCTTGATAAAAATGAAAAGTTAAAGTTAAATTATCTTCAAATTTAAAAAGTTACCATATATTATTATTATTTTGAACAAACTAAAAATGAATAGAAAGAGTAATTTAGGTTATGAGGGGCAGATACCAGTAACTTTTGCATCTATTCTATTGAAAAATTCAATAAATATATAAGAAAAATGACTTGGAAGTCCACTAACAAAGTGTGTGGTTTCGTCCAGTGGCGGAAAAGACCCTTTTAACCTTTTATTGGTTACCCTCTTGATCAAGAGTTGGTCACTATGTAGGCCTTTATTTTGTCCATTTTGAATGTTTTAATTTGAGATGGGAGGAAACATGCAAACTCAAATTCTGAATTTGCCTATATATATTATCCCAAATATATACGTAATTATCAATGAGCATATACTAAAAAGTAGATTAATTTTATGTGATCTCAGGTCACAATCTTGATGTTAGTAAGCATCTAAGATCTGAAAAGGTCCAGGAGCTGATTGACTACTGTGACAAGAGTGGGCAAAATTGTGAAGCAGTGAATATTGGCACGGCAGCTTTTAGAACTTCTGTAAATTTTTTGTCCAACACCATTTTCTCAAAAGATTTCACTGATCCATCCTTTGTTTCTGCTAAGGAATTTAAGGATTTGGTGTGGAACATCATGGTTGAGGCTGGTAAACCCAATTTGGTAGACTATTTCCCCTTTCTCAGGAAAATTGATCCACAAGGTAGAAGGCGACGCATGACAAATCATTTTAGTAAGGTTCTTCAACTTATGAGTGGTTTAATTGATGAGCGATTAAACGAAAGGAAGATGGGAAACCATACAAATGGTGATGTTTTAGATTCCCTTCTCAACATTTGCCCTCAAGAAATCGACAGGAATCATATCGAGCATCTCTTTCTGGTGGTTTATTTTCTATCCCTCTCCTCATTTGAAGTAACATATGTTTTGGAATCTTTTACTTGACATCATAGGTTCTTACACTAGTAAGTTCCACAGGACATGTTTGTAGCAGGGAGCGATACAACACCAAATACATTGGAGTGGGCAATGGCTGAACTACTCAAGAATCCACATACTTTGGAGAAAGCACAAGAAGAACTTGCACAAGTGATTGGTAGAGGCAAACTAATAGATGAAGCTGATGTTGCAAAATTATCTTACTTGAGGTGTGTCGTGAAAGAAACCTTTCGAATACACCCACCAGCTCCGTTCTTAATTCCACGCAAAGCAGTGGAAGATGTTGAGTTTTGTGGCTATATTATTCCAAAAGACTCACAAGTTCTTGTGAACGCATGGGCAATAGGGCACGACTCTAGCCTATGGGAAGACCCTTTGGACTTTAAGCCGGAAAGGTTTTGGGAGTCAGATATAGATGTTAGAGGTCGGGATTTTGAGCTAATTCCATTTGGCGCTGGTCGAAGAATATGCCCTGGATTGCCTTTGGCTATCAAGATGGTTCCAGTAACACTAGGTTCAATTCTAAATACCTTTAATTGGAAGCTCCATGGTGGAATTGCACCTAAAGATTTGGACATGGAGGAAAAATTTGGTCTTACACTGGCAAAAGCTCAACCTCTGTTAGCTATCCCTGTTCCACTGTAGCAGTTGGGATAAACTTAAGATTTTAAGTTGGCAAATTAAGAATACAATAGTATCAGTGTTTCTTTGTAAACTAGGTAGTGCTGCCCATGCCAGCACGGATTCAATATTTGTGAACAAATAAATAATATCCTATATGTCATAAACAAAAGGTATTTATGTACCATC
Organism: Solanum etuberosum; assembly: GCA_029582245.1. Classification (NCBI taxonomy): domain Eukaryota; kingdom Viridiplantae; phylum Streptophyta; class Magnoliopsida; order Solanales; family Solanaceae; genus Solanum; species Solanum etuberosum. The sequence goes on along the minus strand of JAJONR010003461.1, from coordinate 21,707 downwards.
ACAATGTTATCATTATACAAAGCTAAGAGCTTAAAGACTCAATGTGTTATCCTCCTTAGACCCAAGAGTTTAAAGACTCAATGAACAACAACCCTAAGCGTGTTTAGGAATGACTAAAACTGATTCTAATCAGTTTAGACCCCTAAAAGATTAACAGAAATGAGCTGGGCTAGTGTGGGTAAGGGAAAGACCAAAATACCCCTCCTTAAAACGGATGAATTTCCTTAACTAGACAGACTGCACTCAAACGGGCATATCTCCCTCATCCAAACTCAGAATTCAGCAAACTTAGCGGCGTTGGAAAGAGAACTAAGAGATCTTCGATTTGATGGCTCATGGGCCACCTAACTCATTCTGTGCTGAAAGTTATGGTCGTTTGAAGTTGACCAAAGAATAATCTCATAGAGAAATTTAATTGGAAGGAAAATTTCCAACTCAACTTTATGCTATGAAGTTTTAGCGACCTTAACATCTAAGAAAATTTTGAATCACTCGGAAAAAAACTTATTCACCATAAAGAATGACTCGAGTCTTAACTTAGGAATTTTTGAGATGTTACTATATCTCCCCCTTGGGATCATTCGTCCTCGAATGACGGCTGGACTGAGAATGGAAAGGGGTTACTCTTACTATACTCAAGCCTATCTCAAAATCACCAAGTACTTAACATAAGGTGATTATTCTTGATCTAGATCACAAGATTCGGGTTCTATACCTCTGTAGAAAATCTCATCCCAAGAACACTACATTCAAGTCTAGAACCTTAACCACTCCATGGACTCCTACTAACCACTTCTTATAAGAATTCCTCATCCTCTCATCATCTCTACCGACGGAACTTTCATGCAGTATTATCAGGAATCTGACTTATTACTCATCGTAAAACCTTATCTCCTTCTCTCTCTACATGCGTATCCTTAGATAGAATAAACACACCATCACTATTACAATAAGAAACAACAATCTTCTTCTCTATCATCACACTGCTACTATCAACAACCCCACTCTCAAACTAAAAGGGTAACTGAAGGAGCTTTAGGGCAAAAGGTCATAAGCACGATTCATTCGAGATATCTGATATAAGAATATGCATGGCATAACATTATGTTGCTAGCCATTGAGAGTAAATCATGAATTTGCAAGACTGAACATACTATGAAACATGAATGGTTATATGCATAGGTTCATATCATGAGGCTGATATCCATAACTTCATGGATTAAGCTTGAGGTTAATGGGCTAAAGTCTTTGCCCCTCATTCTGAAAACTGAACATAGATATGAATCTCTCTGAAGTGTATGAGCATAGGTCATAGACACAATTCTGATATAAGAAACATCATCATGATGTTGTAATGACTGAACTCTGAGGAAAACGCTAGAATATGAATGGATTGTTGTACCTCCTTAACTCTTTCTGAAGACATAACTATCTCATTCTCAACACTTGACTTGATTCCTCATCTTATCATTTCCCCCTTAGGTCTGAAGCTAACACTTGAAAGCTATGGATCTATTCCATTATCTGTAAACTGGTCTACATTCCCTTTACTCTAATACTTGAGAAAGGCTTATCTTATGTATATTGAACTCTCCCTAAGCAGGTACTAAGATTTCCTTCTAAGACCTCTTTCTGAGATGCTTCTCTTAACCTCTTCTCATTGGCTTATAAGGCCACCCCATCTAACTCTTAAGGGAAAACAATTGCTTTCATCAACCTATTCCACATTGACAACTCAATTGTGCTCTTTAGGCACACATGGAAAATCATTAACTTATCTGAAACCTCATCTGGTAACATACCATCTCGGTACACCTCTTAATGCTCTTGCTCTTCTATTTCAACACCTACACTTGGTTGATACTAACACAATGGAACCTCATCATTAGCTCATTTCTAGTTAAATCATACTCTAATTCATCCTAACTTGCAACTCTTACTCTACCTCCTATCATGAGATCTTCACAACTCATCACTTCTTAGTCTACCCATAAGGGAAAACTCCTCATTAATAACTTACTAGGTGCATGACTATAATAACATAGCTTGCCTCATCACTATCTCCCTTTCTTAGATAACTTAACCTCCGCATACCTTCCTCTAACTTTGGGCACTTTGACTACTACTGCTCATGATCTCTTAACTCATACTACCTTTCCAGGTGAAAATACTATCCAAGCTCTAAACATAATTCCTCATAAGGATCTCAGCTGAAACAAGGCTTAGAGAAGAGAGTACAACTTGTTTTTAGCTCAAATGCATGATTCACATGAAGACGAGTGCATCCTTTCGAATCTCAACAGTTAAACTCACTCATAGGCTTCTCTCAAGCCCCTCTCCAGTCTCATGACTTCCTCAAGACTTTTGCTGAGAGCAACTCGTCCCTAAAGAACTGACTTTTCTTTTCAACCACCTCTAGTATGAGAGGTAGTCGAGTAAATCTGAAAAACGCACGAGTTTGAATAAGCTCCTTATGATACAGTTCTACTGCACGATTTGGAGTATGAAAGAGGGGAAACTTTTTTTAAATAGTTGTAGTCCCTCATTTATAGAAGTGGGACCCTCAAAACCATAAACAAGATGCTACCGATACGGCTTCATACACCCTAGGACACTTGAACTCTGTGCTCTGATATCAAGTTTGTCACGGTCCGAGCCTACACCCTGGACGTGGCCGGCACTCGAGAACCATTGCTGGTCCCCAAGAGAACCCTCATCCTGGCTAACTACAAGCGGAAGACTAACTCAAGCATACATAATCTTAAAACTGAATTAAATTTTATTGAACTCAATTACTCAACCTTTTAAAAAGTATGTACAATACTCAAAAGAAAGTAAATACAGAAAACTCCTCAACTCTGTCTATCTATGAAACCTCTACTATTACAGAAGGATATCGGGACAAGACCCACGACATCTCAAAACTACTAACTGTAAGGTAAAGGTGAAGTCCTCCGGAATATAAGAAGGCTCACCAAAGCTAACTGGAATATCACATGACCTCAACGAAATGCCTGTTGATTCCTGAATACTTGTATCTGCATCATGAAACGATGCAGGCAAAATGGCGTCAGTACATTGAATGTACAAGCATGTAAGGGAAACTCTAAAGCATAAACATAAGCTTGAACTGATAAAAATGGAACATACTTACCTCGTCTTATCTCACTCAACTCGACTCAACTCAACATTACTCAATTCAAAGATACTCATCTCAAGGATACTCAACTCAACTCAAGGATACTCAACTCAAAGGTACTTAACTCAAAGATACTCAACTCAACTCAAGGATACTCAACTCAAAGGTACTTAACTGAAAGATACTCAACTCAACTCAAGGATAAAGCAACAATAAAAGATGCAATATATGGAAAACTTTTAAAACAGTAGATTATAACTCAATTGTATGTAAAAATACAATAATAACTTAATTGTATGTAAAAATACAATAGTAACTCAATTGTATGTAAAAATACAATAATAACTCAATTGTATGTAAAAATATAATAATAATTCTTATTTGGGGGATTCTCTAACCAACAACCATCACTATGAGCTATGTGATGATACAATGTCTCGTCCACGCTGTCAGAACTGTCCTATACCTTGCCGGAGTATAAGACATCCTCAACTAAGTGGATCCACTAAGATATGCTTAAAAAGCAATAAAAGAATCATCTAAAAAGTATGACCCTTTACCCATGTTGGCATACATGGTTTATGAGGACTTTGAGTTGTCTGAACTCGTCCCCATATCGTTGCTCAATACTACTCCCAATAATATATACTCATACTCATATGTTTTAAAACATAACTCTTCCTCTGGTTTGAGATAATTGCTCAAACTACCCTCTTAAAGAGGTAACTGCTCTTGAAATATTTTTTGAACTCATAACTCATTTAGAAATCTCAGTTTCTCTTTTATCAATGTAAAAATTGATACCTCTCAGAATACATAGTCCCCTTATACTCTTACTCAACTTATACTTGAAAACTCTTTCTCAAAAACATATCAAAATCATATTTAATATGATCATTGATGACTCGGGAAGTTATACTGCATAAACATTGATGGTATACCTAGATACCATACTGCTCATACATTGATGGCATACTCGATTGTCATACTAATCATGTTTTAGAAATTCTTTTCTCAAAACTCATCTTTACTTTCTCAAAACTCAGTTTAAGAACTCAAGTGTTGGCTTTAAAAAGCTTCTCAAAATTTATAACTCAAATCATAGGGTTCATATGGAATTATGGACATGAACGACTCAATTCAGGGATCTTAATAGCAATATGGAAGCTCGAAACTCAAGACTCAAGAACTCAAGAACTCAAAAATCATAAATCAACGATATTGCTCCTCTCAAGGATACTCAATTTATGGAGTTCATGCAGAATTATGAGCATAAACGACTCAACTCAACGATCTCAATTACAATATAGACTCATGAATACAACTCTTCTCATTCTCATACTCATTTACTCAAGTCTTGAAACAAGTATAAATAATTGTAGAAGACTTCTCGAAAAGACTAAAAAGAACTTTCTCAAACTTTACTCTTAACTCTACCTCGAATTTGAATTACGAATTCAAGGATCATGATTTTGATATCTAGGATTTCTTGATGATTAGATGTAGTTTGGATAGTTAAAATTAGGAAGAGAGCGAAGATATGTTTTGAAAGAACGAATATGGAATGAAGAACGGAGAGATAAAGTGGCCTGACACTCCGGGCTAACTGCTGGCGCGTCGTGCCAGGCCTCCATTTACTGGGGTCTGATTGGGCGCACTGCTGGCGCTATGGGGGTGCGCCGCCCCAGCCTAAACCCAGAAACTCAACGAATCTTCTTCTTCGATTTTTGGTCCTAATTCACCTATAATCGATTATTTTCCTCAAAATTCCCTTAGATTCGTAAACCCAACATAAGTAAATGAAAATCTACTCAAGTTTCCTCAAGAACAACCCTCAAACTCGAAACCCTCACCTCAAGAACTTAACAAACTCCCTTAATAAAGAATGAAGAACAAAACTTCAAGAAAACTCATCAAGAACTCATTACACGAAATTCCATGGACGAATTCAATAAGGAAACTCATGATTGGCGTGAGGGCAAACTAACCCATCACTATGAAAGCTTACATACCTCGAAAGAATTAAATTCTTGGCGAAATTCCTCAAAGCTTGAAAGAAAGCTTGAACACTCTTCTTTTCTCCTCTTGAACTCCTCTCAAAAACCCTAAGAGTGTTTAGAAACGAGTTGGGCTAGTGGGGGTAAGGAAAAGACCAAAATACCCCTCCTTAAAATGGATGAATTGCCTTAACTAGACAGGCTGCACTCAAATGGGCATATCTCCCTCATTCGAACTCAGAATTTAGCAAACTTAGCGGCATTGGAAAGAGAACTCAGAGATCTTCAATTTGATAGCTCATGGGCCACCTAACTCATTTTGTGCTGAAAGTTATGGTCATTTGAAGCTGATCAAAGAATAATCTCATAGAGAAATTTAATTGGAAGGAGAATTTTCAACTCAACTTTATGCTATGAAGTTTTAGCGACCTTAACATCTAAGAAAATTTTGAATCACTCGAAAAAAACTTATTCACCATAAAGAATGACTTGAGTCTTAACTTAGAAATTTTTGAGATGTTACAATATCTCGCCCTTGGGATCATTCGTCCTCGAATGACGGTTGGACTGAGATGTTACTATCCAAGACTCCTATTTCTTAATAAAAAAATTGTGTGCTTCGGTGGTTCCCTAAGCTGTATTTGTCATCCCCTTAACAGTGAAAGAACAGGGGTATTGATAGGCTGAAATTGGGATTGAAAAAAGGGAGGAAAACTAGTTGAAAAGATTGGATTAAGGAAAAAGGAATTCAAAATTCAAAAAATTGTACCAATTTCCACAAATTCTTCAACTAATCCAAAAGAGGTGGACGTCCTCCATCAACTCGAGTGTTCCTGAGCTCTATGTGACTCAATCCTACGCGAGCAAGGACAAATCATAGGTTGTTGGCAGCCGAACGTTGTTATACTACTACTGTTGAGGTAGAAAAAGGAAGGCGTCGCGTATGGATGTGTACTATTGACGCTGTTTGGAAGTTGCTGCTGATGTTGACGTCGTGCATCTGGGCTCGAGGTCGCGATTTGCTGCTGGATTTCTGGGTTTGCAGCGTTCTTCCCTGTTCTCACGTGAAGAAGATGAGGCGAGTCGGTTTTTGTATTGTTGTACGCCTATGAATTGTTGTGTTTGGAACGTATTATAGAAATTACTTGGATGACTACTTTTTAATAAATAATTACTGATTTTAGCAATACTTTTTATTTATTACCATTTATAGCAATAATAACAATATTATGTTAAATCTGCAATATGTATTAAAAGTGAATTATGTATACAATATATATGTATTATGACTGTTTTTTAAATATGTTACGCTTGTTTGGTAAGAAATTGACACATTGTATTATAACTGTATTAAAATGTGTGATAAATATATTATCCATCAATAAAACTTGTATTATATGTGAATAATAAATTGTTCTTTGTAATATGTATTAAAATTATATTATAAATATATTAAAAGTGATCAAGAGAAAAAAAATGTTATTGCTATAAATGGTAAATATTTTTTTAATATAGCATATTTATGTAAGTTTCCCTTGTTTGGAATTGGGCATTGAGTTGGACTCTGATTTGGGTTGTGACAATGACCCAAAGCTGGTCTAAAAGTGGGTTAAGGATAGAATTAAAATGGCTAGAATTGCAATTTGAGAGATGACCATATGAATTTCAATTATAGTCAATTGGGAGTTAAGGTTGTAGCCAATTTGAGTTAAGTTGACAAATTCAGTTAAAACTTAGATAAGATGAATTAATATTGATTAATTAACAAGCTTCTTAATCTTAATGAAATAAAATAATTTACTTAATTATAAACTAATTATTTCAAAACATAAACCATAACTTAAACTAAACTAATCAACCAAATATTTAATTAAAACAAAAAATATTTGAGACGATTTTCGAATATTCATAAAATACACTAATTATATACATAATTATGTAAAACATATATATTATTTAAAAATTATAAAAATGACAAACTATTTAAAATAACTTGCAAACTATATTTTTTTTTGAAATTTTCTAAAACTAATTATTTCAAATTGAGTGTCAACAATATCCACTAACTAAGTTTGCATAAACAAGTGCACTTGGCATAAGCCCCCGACCATCTGAGCATAGACCCTCCTTGCTTCACCAGTGTTGTCATTTTCACATAAACCAAGTATTCTCACGCTCCTATTCACGTCTCATGGAAACAAATTTTTCATCTTCCTTAGAAATGCAAGTGCTTCTTCCAGACGGTTTTCCTTGTAAAACCTTTATATAACACTATTATACAGACTAATATGAAACGCTAAAACCTCTTTATCATCCTTCAGTACTTCCAAGATCTTCAATCCATTTTCCACTCTCCCACCCGAAACAATCCATGGATAAAATTATCATACGTGACAAAATTCCAATTTATACCAACCATTTTCATTTCATTGAACATTTCAAGTGCCACATCCAACCTCTTGGAGTCACAAAGACCAGATATCAAGTCACTATATGTATGTGCATTTGGCATGAACCATTTAAACTGTGGCGGCTCAAGGTAATTAGTGGTCTAAAGCCAAAATAAATCGGAGACCTAATTTTTAATTATTTTTTTATTTTTTCATTTCTGGGATTCAAAGTTATTTCTTTATTTTTAATAAAAAACTTTATTTTTTCAATGGTCTTAAACTATATATATATATATATATATATGTATATATTATTATTTTTCAATGGTCTTAAACATATCATGTAGAAGTTAAATTTAAAAATTGATCAAAAAAAAGAAACATTCTTTAATATTTCGAAACAAACTAAAAAAAGACAAATAAATTAAAAAATCTAATTCTTTTTTGTTCAAAAGGCTTATAATAATTCTATTATTACCAAAATAATTGGGCCCTTCGAATTCGGGGCCTCATGCGTAAAGGCATTGAGCCGTCCTTGCCTTTCAACTCCATCTCCTTCAAAAGACGGCAGCCAACTTTCACTTTCCCTAATCTACAAAATCCATTAATCAACATGTTGTAAGCAACAACATCATGAAGGGCATTTTTAAACTTAATGTAATGAAAGGCATTTTTCAACGTATATCTTAACCAAGCACTGTATTTGTCTGGGTGTCAATCCTAAACACAAATCTAAATGCGTAGTATATAAGAAAGATCACGCTACTTGTATTTTATGTTCTATCTACCTATTCATCACTCGAGTTCAAGAATAGACAATGAATTTATCTCGGTCAATCATAAAATACAAAAACAAAAACACAAGAGTAATTTATACGATAACCAAATTAATCCATAGAAATCGATGTTCAATCATTACCCATGGCTATAGCCCCAGAACAAAGGCTTTTAGCCACTCATAATCATAATAAAACATAAAAAGAATTGTTTTCATGTAATTCAAGACTAAAGATAAAGTAGAAGATTGAAACCTAAGATGAATTGTTATCCATTGCTCTTGCACTTGAAAAAGAAGAAGTTTTCCTACAAAATAAAGCTAGGGTCCTATTTATAGAGTTTGGAGAACAAATCCCTTCTCCTAATTAAATTTGGAATCCTTAAAAAAATGGAAATTCGTTGGGAAATTGGGGCGTAGGACGCCACCATAGCGCCAGGACTTGGCTGCAGGATTTTTCAGGCTGGCGCAGCGTGCTGCCAGTGCGCCAGCACTGGTCCTCGGTTGTTTTGAGACTGGGGCGGCGAACTAGTGTTGCCCCATGTGTGTATTTTCTTCATGCTCTTTTTTCCTTGCTCCCGTAAGGTCTTTTCCAGCTCCCATTGTGCTCATACTCCTCTAGGAACCCCTGCATATCGCTAATCATGAAGGTTAGTGTGCAATCATCACAATACTGATCAAAACATATCAACTAGCATTAAGAATATCCTCGAAACATAAGGTACATGCAGGTAAATCATAGTAATTTGACATATAAATATGCCCAAGATCACTTTTTGAATGCAATATGGTAGAAATTTTCTTATAATGGTGGATTGATTTTGAAGCCACTCGTCATGTTTGTGAAGTCAAAGAAGCATTTGATTTATATTCTCCCGATGAGACTATTTTCATGAAAAATTCTGCAACGAACAAAAAATGAAGGCCATGGAAAAATATTTCTAAAGATTACATTTGATGAGGTGTCGACTCTGAGCAACATTTGCCATGTTCCTAAGATTAATAAGAAAATAATTTCTATTGCAATTCTCGTCAAGAAAGATATTTGTGTATTTTTGTATATGAAAATAATTATAACAAATATTTATGTAATTTTTTCATTGAATACACAAAATAGAGGTCAAAATCAAAAAACCTCTGTCACCTTCAAGTGCATAACTCAGGTGATCATAGGGTTTAAGAAAAAAATATTTGTAGAAAAAGTGACCTCATGAAGTGCATTTTTAAACTTAGAGCCCGTTTTGATTGATCTAAAAAAAATAGTTTTTAAGTCAAAAATAAAAAGTCAAATTGAAATGACTTTTAAGTCAAAAAATAAAAAGTAGGGGGAGACCTACTTTTAGGTTTTGACTTAAAAACATTGCCTTTACCATAGAGTTTTTTTAAAACATAATGTTACTCAGATATTGATAATTTAGACTAATTTTTAAAATTAAAATTGATAAGTAAAATAGTACAAATAGAATATAATATTTTGACTAAATACATTCAATCAGATAATAAGACTTGATTATTTTTAAATTCACATATTGCTTAAAAAATAATATTAACAATTTATGTAGCAGTTCCACATTCGAAAAAAAATAATCAAAAACAAATAGATAATGTGTGTACAAACTAAATAGATGTGTCCAAATAAGAAGTCACTAATAATTTTGCACCTCAAAAAGTTAAGAAAGTAGACTTCAAATAAAAATATTTAAGGCCTGTAACTATAGTTTGATTTTAGGTTAGTTGGATTTTGGTAAAGAAAGGAAAAAGGGTTTTTGGGTTGCAGGCTAGTTTTACTCATCTACGGACGTTAGAAACTTCTACAGGTCGTAGATAGCATCCGTAGAAAGAGGGGAAATAATTTCTTGAAAATCAAGTCCCAGTACCTTTTCTATGGTTCACCAGGACGGTCCGTCAAATGATTTACGAGTTATAGATAGGGAACAATCCAGACTTAGTGAAATTTTGAGGTCCAGGTTGAGTTCTACGGTTAGGATCTACGGACCGTAGGAAGTCTTACAACGGTAGAAGGGTTCCGTCAAAGTTGGGTAATTTTTAAGGTCTCAGTACTTGGTCTACGGTTGACCAGTACGGACCGTAGAAATTTTAGGGGATTTTGAGTCTTTTTCTAATTGTTTTAAACCAATACTATGTCGTTTTGTCTTCTACTCTAAGCCCTATATAAAGCTTTTAAGTCCCAAGTTACCCACTTTCAATTCATTCTCCTAATTCCCCAAAACCTAACCAAATACATTCTCCCAAATTCCCTCCCAAAACCTAAGAAAGAAGAAGAGGCTAGGGTTCATTCAAGAGCATCAATTCACCATTCATCTTGAGCTTTGAGTAGCAAGGTATGTGGATACTCACCCATGGAGTCCATTCCTTCATGGGGTCCCCAAGGTTTTCAATTCCTCAATCTCAATTTCAATTGATCAAATTAGGGTTCTTTTTAGTTCTTTATGGGTTTCATCCAATTATGATTTTTATCGTTGATTAAGTTTTACAATGCATGATTTAATGTTAATACATGATATTTAGTTGAAACTATATTGGCCCATGCATGATTCATGATTTTCAATTATGAACCTATGAAGAACCCATGAACCCATGAAGGATTATGCATGTCTTATGAAAATGATGATAGGGTGCTTTTAGATGAAAGTATCAATGATTGTTGTGAAAGGATTTCTCACATACAAATATGATCATGATTTGTGAAAGGTATTTCTCACATATGGATTCATATTGGTGAAAGATTTTCTCACATATGCTTGAATTGTGTTTTAATGAGCTATTCTATGTTTTGATTTTAAAGATGTGGATTGGTATTGATCATTTCCCTTCCTATGTTATATTGATAAGTGACTTTTATCTATTATAGTACAAAGATGGCTTTGAGGTGGAGGCTCAAATAAGGTAGTCTCTAGTAGCAACCTCTAGTCCCAAACTACGTGCCCCGTAGGATTGTCTTAATGACCTAGCTAGTGGATCCACTTTAGCAAAAGATGATATGTACGGATTCTATCTTGGCAAGTAGATTCCCCTTCTTTCGGTATGAGTGATATACCGGATTCCATGATTTAGCTCTCATCAGAGGCGGACCCACATGCACCCGGTAACTTTTTTAAAAAAATCGTATATATATGTATAGATTGTTGATAAAATGGTGATATATTTAGTTGTGCACCTTTTCAACAAAAAGACGCCTGGGTGCACTGGTCGAAGGCTCCCGTTTGAATCTCAACTGCGCAGGTTCAAATCCCGCGAAAGGCAGTTTTTTTTTAACTTTAAAATCAGTTTTTTCTTTACGGTAAATCTTTTTTTAAAATTATTTTCTTCACTGCATAATTAAAGTCCTACGCTTCGCTAACCTACCCTTAAGCCACTCTTAGTGGTGCCCCCCCTATCTTCAAATCCTGGGTTCGCCTCTGGCTCTCATGGTCTTAATGTCGGTTAAAGCTAATATCCCACAAAATGTCTATGTTTCTTCAAAGCTTTTCTTATGTCTCTTATTTCAATATACTGGCCATATTTCATGATTTACATGTGATTGCTTCTTTAAGCTTTTAAATGTTCAAGTAATGATCATGCCTACATGTTTTAAGTCATTCATGCTATCATGTCTATTTTATGCATATTGTCACATACTTAGTACATTTCATGTACTAATGCATACTTGTGCCTACATTGTCTCATTAATGTAGGGTTCAACGCTCCTACCTCTCACTCTCGTGGCTAGTTGATTTCTTCTGGATTCAAGAGTTCGGTGAGTCCTCATGTTCCGAGGACCGAGATACATTTACGTGTCCATGTCTTTGATTAGTTTTCAGACTTGTATGTGATGTATAAGTTACGTTCCAATCACTTTCCTTATGATGTGTTAGAGGGCTTATTGAGATTTATGTTAGACTTCCGCTTTGTCAAAACTCTTTTATGATATAAGACTATGATTTTGAATTTTTTATTTCTATTATCTTGTATGATGTATGCTAAGTGGCTTGTGTATGGCCTCTCGGGGTCCTATACGTCATGTTACACCTAGGATATACTTTGTGTCGTAACAAATATTTTGACAATGCAAAGATTCTTAACAATATCAGTGTATCTGAACATGTTATACATATCATTGTACGTAAAAGTTCTTTAAATAGTCGGTGTATAAAGTTTAAACTCAATAGGTAATGCATCTGACCTGAAAAAAGTTCCACAAGCCTCGGCGAAGGATTTCCAAACAGGCAACAATTGCAACAAAAACTTTCTTGTACAGATGAGGTAGTTCTTGAAAATCTATAATCAACTGCATCCATACTAGTCTCAGAATAATGTCAAGAACCTGCATTTAAACTCAAAATCATCAAAAACTCAATCCCACTGCAAGTATTTTTAATAGTTGATTTTTGAATCCTGTGTCTGTACTTACAATGGCAACAAAGTAGACAATCTTGTGTGGCACAAGTGGCTTGTCTCTCAACCAGGGGTTTTTGGAATTCCTTTGTAATAGACCCCAATCTATGACAAGGTCCCAATAAGTGTTTGCAACTGTACTCTCCAAAAGGTTCCTCTCTTCTGATCATATAGTGTCCTCATTACAAGCGCAACAATAGCTGAGAAATATTTGAGGCTATTAAGCCCTTGCATTGAATCTTTCTCTTCAAATAAGCGACGAAGACACTGTATATATCATGAAATCATATGAAGCACCATATTACATAATTGTCAAGATATCTATAGTGGGAAATGGGAATGATAATTTGCGGTGTAAAAATTCTCAAACCTGAATAAACCGAGACCAAAAGGGAATAATTGCAACAACTATGTATAAGATCTGATAAACCGTTGGTTTTTTAATAAAGAAATTAAGAAAATAACAGAGAAAGACTTTGAGAGAAAAAATAATGCAATATTATCAAAGGGAATTATTTTATTAACAATCCAAAGAGTTACATTTATAGATATAATTCCTAACTAAAAATAGAAAAATATGCTACTAACTTATCAGTAAAATTTAAATAAAAAATAAAAGAACTAACTCTTAAATTCAAGTCCCATAGGACTCTAATAAAATAATTTAAAAACTCTAAAAGTAGCTAACTGTTTTATTTCTGCAATATCCTGAGACATATTCTCAACACTCCTCCTGGGATCAAGAATTGTAGATTGGAGTCTCATATGAAATTGACCTTGTGAACAAATCTATCATTTCATCTTTTGTCTTGCAAGGCTTCTGTGCATCTTTTGTTGGATTAAATGAGAAGCTCTTACCTCTCATTTCAACTTGTAAAATCTTTTGCTTAGTGGAATCAAAGATTCGACAATATTTGTCTCCAAATAATAATTTAAATCTATTTTTCTATTAACTGACCAACACTAAACAAACTTTTATCAATATCAGGCACATAAAGAACATCTGAAATTATTTTTGTACCTGAATTCCTTTTAATTGCAACAGACTATTTTCCTTTTGCTGGAATACAATCACCATTTCCAATTCTGACTTTCTTATTTTTAATAGGAATGAACTCCTTAAAAAGATTTATTCCATATGTCATGTGGTTTGTACAACCATTATCAATCATCCAAAAGTCGGATTTTTTGGTTGAAAAACAAGTTGCCACAAATAAGTGGTCTTCTTCTTCTTCAATGGTGACTTGGGCAACTGTTTCATCTTTTTGAAATTTGCTTTTGCAAATCACAGCTTCATGACCAAGTTGTTTACAGATCTTGCATTGTGCATTTGGTCTCTTCCAACATTTATATCGAGGATATCCATTTTTGCCACAATGCTGACAAGGTGGGTAATTCTTCAATAATTTACCCCTTGCTTTGAATTTTGTGGTTGGCTATTAATGCTCCTTCAACCATGTCATCTTGCCTCATAAGCCTCCTTTGTTCCTGTGCCTGCAAAGAATTTAACAATTTTGTCAAGGTAATTTTGGATAGATCTTGTGTGTTTTTCAAGGTTGTAATACGTGCTTCATATCTATCGGGCACTGTAACAAAAACTTTTTCAACAATCCTTGTATCTTTAAATTCAGTGCCTAGTAATCTTACCTTGTTGACAATGCCAAGCAATCTGTCAGAGTATTTCTTAATTGTTTCTGACTTTTTCATTCTCTGCAATTCAAATACCTTCATTCCTCGTATTCTTTCATCTCCAACATATTCTTTCTTCAAATAATTCCAAATTCTTTTGGTGATGTGAGAGTCATGATTTTCGTGAAAACAGTTGTCGAAACAGCAGCAAACAAAGTTGCTTTTGCTTTGGGCTTAATGGTTTTCTTTTCCTTGTGACTCTTGATTTGGGCCACGGTGGGATTATTTGGCAGCGGATTAATTCCATAATCCTCTTCCACGGCTTCCCAAAGATCAAGAGCCTCCAAGTAGGTTTTCATTCTAACAGCCCATAGTTGATAATTTTCATCATCAAAAATAGGAGGAGTCATTCGTGAAAAACTATTTTTATAATTCATTTTTCTACTCACAGGTCCCTCGAGAAGAAGGCTCTAGATACCAATTGTTGGTTTTTTAATAAAGAAATTAAGAAAATAACAGAGAGAAAGACTGAGAGAAAAAACACTGCATTATTATCAAAGGGAATTATTTTATTAATAATCCAAAGAGTTACATTTATAGATATAATTCCTAACTAAAAATAGAAAAATATGCTACTAACTTATCAATAAAATATAAATAACAAATAAAAGAACTAACTCCTAAATTCAAGTCACATAGAACTCTAATAAAATAATTTAAAAACCCTAAAAGTAGCTAACTGTTTTATTTCTGCAATATCCTAAGACATATTCTCAACAATAAACATTGTTGTCTTGACATGTGTTTGATCTTGTTTTGAAGTTGCCCCATACATAGTGGCAGACATATAATTGCAAACTCCGAATTGCTTGAACCGAAATACAAGAGCACAGTGTGGTATTTCATGATAAGCACAGGACAATTTGCACATTATACCGACTGAATCATCAACATTTTTGTATAATGTAGAAGTTTCCCATGTAGAAAAAGGCTGAGTGTCAAACCTGGCTGGTAAGTTGATCTGCCAAGATGAAATCTGGTAGAGTAACCTGCAAATTGATGTGCAACTAGTTAGTATGTATGTACTTCCTGTTATATTAATGTGTGTTAATCTGTATATCTCTTAAACAAACTGCTGGTACCTTATAGAGGGGAGCGCATAGGCAGTGCCGAGGCAGTTCTTAGAAAGAAGAAACGACTTGAACGATATAAAATGTTCAGAGGACAAAATGTTATTAGAAGAAGAACCTGATAAAAGAAGATTTAAGATCATTAGAATTTTTTGTATAGATCAGTTGTAGAATGAAAGTAGAAGGAAAACTAAACTTACAAACACCAACACAAGTGGGATCAGCTCTTTCACTGTCTCATAGCTTCCTGTTTTGGGTCCATATCCATATCCAGGTGGAAGAGTGCAGCAGCCTAACTCTGTACTGAAAGACCAGAGTCAAGGAGGAAAACTTGTCTGTAACCTAACTCTGTTCCCTGCTTGAAGCCAAATATGAAGGGATAATTGACCCGAAAATGCTTCCAGTAGTATACATTTGCCCCGTACATGAACATATGGAGGACAATGTATCCAAATAGGCTGCAATTTTAGAGCTTCATTACTCATATGTATTGTTTAAAACATGGTTTCTCTAGTAGACAGACATTAGGAAAGAATCAATATGAATTTGTAAAAGACAGATGGTTAGTTCACCTATCTGGTGAACTGTAGTTGTCTAGTATGATGGAGACACAGGCATAACTAACCAGCCAGTCCAGAAACCCCAACATCCTTCCCATCAAAGGATAAGTCTCCAAAGAGAGCCTCATCTAAAATTAATGGATAATCATACACTATAATCTTGAAGATTGAACTGCATTTGGTTCAACCAATTTTGCCTCAGAAAATACCAAAGCTTTGTAAAGGTCACAAAGAATGCCAGAGAGCCCATACCTAGTGACTGATCATGTCTGTATTATGGCCTGCAATTGACTAGTTAAACGGCAAGTCTTGTTATTGCCTTCTATCCAACTTGTTTGTTGACAAAGGCACACAAGTAACGTATTCCATGAATGGTAATCAGGAACTATACCCTTTTCTACAATTTGCAGAAAGAACATATATGCTTTGCGGAAATCTCCTCTACTACAGAAGACATCAATGAATGGACCGTAACTTCCAGAGTCCAGCAAGCAGCCTCTACCTTTGATGTCTTCCATCAACTTAGACGCCTTTCCAACTTTACCCTGCTTGCAAAGCAGAATTATCACAACATTTAATGTTGATGTAACTGGAAGATAACCACGTCCAATCATCTTGTTCATCAGCTCAAATGCTCCTTTTATACATCCTTTGCTACAATATCCACTAACTAAGTTTGCATAAACAAGAGCACTTGGCATAACACCCTCCTTGACCATCTGATCATAGACCCTCTTTGCTTCACCAATGTTGCCATTTTCACAGAAACCAAGTATTCTCACGCTCCTATCCACAGCTCGTGGAAACAAATTTTCCATTTTCCTTAGAAATGCAAGTGCTTCTTCCAAACGGTTTTTTTTGTAAAACCCATATATAACACCATTATACGGACTAATATGAAACGCTGAAACCCCTTTATCATCCTTCATTACTTCCAAGATCTTCAATCCATTTTCCACTCTCCCACCCGAACACAATCCATGGATAAGAGTATCGTATGTGACTAAATTCCAATTTATCCCAACCCTCTTCATTTCATTGAACATTTCAAGTGCCAAATCCAACATCTTGGAGTCACAAAGACCAGATATCAAGCCATTATATGTATCTGTATTTGGCATGCACCCTTTCAACTCCATCTCCTTCAAAAGACGACAGCCAACTTTCACATTCCCTAATCTACAAAACCCATTAATCAACGTGTTATAAGCCACAACATCAACAATACCTCCTCTTTCCTCAACTCTTTCCAGTAATTCCACTGCCTCTGAAACACGTCCGTCGTTACAAAGAAGTTCCACTACTTTAGTCACTGCAATAACATCAGGAATATATCCTTTCCTAAAGCTCTTTTCCAACATCACCAAAGCCTGTACTAAGTTCCCCTCTCCACAATATGCAGATATCAAAATGTTAAAAGTCACATCACTTGGTTCAACCAATTCTCTCATCAAACCCCTTGCTCTCCCTACCTTCCCATTCTTGCAAAGTGCATGTATAAGTGTATTATAAATCACAGTATTCGGTGTAATGCCATGAGTTTTCATCACTTGAAGAAGCTTAAACCCATCACCAATCCTATTAGTCGATCAAAGTGCTTTCATCAAAATCCCACAAGTATAATCATCACCCTGAATTCCATTTCCCATCATTTTGATCCTATAAAATTCTATAGCAATGTCGATATCTTCCTTAACAAGAACATCAAGAATCGAATTGTATTGCTTCAGGGTCGGTTTCTTTTCAAACTTGGACACCAATTCAGGAACTTTAATTATTCCAGCACGACCAAGACCACTTACAAGGGTAACTAAGATATCCTCATCTGGGGTAGACCCAATTGAGCTAGGCATTTCATCGAATAGGTGGTGGACATCATCTAAACGCCGAAAAATGCAGAGCTTGTGGATTATAGCTCCGTAAGTAGATTGATTATGAGTGAAATTTCGAATCTTGGAGGCCCATTTAAAGGTTTGAAGAGCTTCAGCTGCAGATTTTTGTTCCAAAATTAAACGGGTGATGTTTTATTGAGTTGGGACAGGACTGATTAATACTGGTTGTGATTGAGTAGTGAGAAATGCTCCATAAATTCGGTTACTGCAACAGAGAGAGAGTTTAAAGGATTTGTTCATGTTGCTATTATCCCTACTCCTGACATACTCAATCATCACAAGAAGAGGAAGAAATTAAATACTCCCCTCATTTCAATTTATTAGTTATTTTTAGAATTTTGAAATTTAAACAAATTTATTTTTAATCATATATCTTTTAATTATTTTGAATTGTCAATTATTATAACTTATAGTACTTTTTATGTAGTTTACAAATATATAAAATTTATTTTAAAAAAATTGAAGATTTCACGCACAAAATTCTGGTCAAACTTAAACTGTTTAACTCTCGAAAAATGAAAAGTGTCACATAAATTGGGATATCATTTTTGTTTGAGAGACTTAGAGGGTGTTTGAATTGACTTAAAAATTTGTCAAACTCACTTTTAAGTCAATTTTTGACTTCTGAAAGTATTTGACAAATATAAAAAATAACTTAAAATAAGTCAAAAATAACTTAAAATAAGTTAAGAAGTGTTTGATAAGGTCAAAATGGCTTAAAATAAGTCAAAAACCAAAAGTAGGTCTCTCCAACTTTTTATTTTTTGGAAAAGGGTCAAAAATACCCCTATCCTTTGAGAAATGGTTCATAAATACCCTCCTTCCACCTTTGGGTCCAAAAATACCCTTAATGTTTATTTTTTGGATCAAACTTACCCCTCAAACTAACAGAACTAAGGTCAAGTTTTGATTCTTTTAAAAAAAGAGCCACGTGGCATTTTCTAATTGGTCCACAAATTTTAATTTCAAATTAATTATAAAAAAACCCACCACCCAATTTTTAAGACCCAACCCACTAACCCATTTTAAGGAACCGAACGGGTTCTGCATCTCGTTGAGTATTTTCCTCTTCTTCAATCTATTGACTCATTAAAAAAATACATGACAAATATTGAACTGTTGAACACTAAATTGCTGAAACGTGAAGTCATTGAAATTGACATTTCACAATTGTTGAATCCAGTTACTACTTAACCAACATACAAAAGCAATTTCTTGTCGTTAATAACTCAAAATCACCATAAAAGCATAGTCATTACCATAACATTTGGCAGAACCGATTCATAAAAAAATCATCAAAATTAGTCATTTTTAATTTCTTGCAGAACATTATAATAACTCAAACATCAAAATATAATTATATACATAATTGCTTTCATGAACACAATAACCAGCAAAAAGTTCAACTTCAAATTGTCTAAAGCCTAGCCCTTTTAGCTTTCATTCAAACTAAAAGGAGATGCAGAACTTACGGGAAGAGTTCTATTTACCTTAAAATGGGTTAGCGGTTTTTTTTTTTTTGCAGTTCTAAGAAAAATATGATAAAGAAATGGATTCACAGTTTATTCAAAATTCATATTAATAATATCCCTTTGTTTCCCTCCCCCGTCCTGCATTTCACATTTCTTAATTTTCCATAGTTTTTCGAGAGAACCCAAGAATTCTTTGACCTCTGAAGTGGGTTGGGTTCAAAAAATTGGATGGGTGGGTTTTTATATAATTATTTTGAAATTAAAATTTGTTGTCACGACCCGAGCCTACACCCTGGACGTGGCCGGCACTCGAGAACCATTGTTGGTCCCCAAGCGAACCCTCATCATGGTTGGCTACAAGCGGAAGACTAACTCAAGCATACATAAGCTTAAAACTGAATTAAATTCATTCAACTCTAATAGTGAACTTTAAGAAAATCTGAACAATACTCAAAAGAAAGTAAATACAGAAAACTCTTCAACTCTGTCTATCTATGAAGCCTCTACTATTACAGAAAGATATCGGGACAAGACCCACGACAACTCAAAACTACTAACTGTAAGGTAAAGGTAAAGTCCTTCGAAATATAAGAAGGCTAACCAAAGCTGACTGGAATATCACATGACCTCAACGAAATACATGTTGATGATCCTGAATACATGTATTTGCATCATGAAACGATGCAGTCCAAATGGCTCAGTACGTGGAATGTACGAGCATGTAAGAGGAATTTTAAAGCATAAACGTAAGCTTGAACTTGATAAAAGAGAAACATACTTACCTCTTCTCAACTCAATCAACTAAACTCAACTCAAGAATAAGATACTCAACTCAAAGATATGATACTCAACTTAAAGGTACTCAACTCAAGATACTCAAGGATAAAGCAACAATAAAAGATGCAATATATGAAAAACTTTTAAAACAGTAGATAATAACTCAATTGTATGTAAAAATACAATAATAACTCAATTGTATGAAAATACAATAAAAACTCTTATTGGGGAGATTATATAACCGACAACCATCACTATGAACTATGTGATGATACAACGTCTCGCCCACGCTGCCAGAACTGTCCTATACCTTGCCGGCGTATAGAACTTCTAAACTAAGTGGATCCACTAAGCTATGCTTAAAAAGCAATAAGAAATCATCTAAAAAGTATGACCCTTTACCCATGTTGGCATACATGGTTTATGGGGCTGTGAGTTGTCTGAACTCTCCTCCATATCGGTGCACAATATTACTCCCAATAATATATACTCATACTCATATGTTTTAAAAACATAACTCTTTCTCTAGTTTGAGATAATTGCTCAAACTACCCTCTTAAAAGAGGTAACTGCTCTTAAAATATCTTTTGAACTCATAACTCATTTTGAAATCAAAGTTTCTCTTTTATCAATGTAAAAACTGATACCTTTGGGAATACTTAGTCCCCTTATACGTTTACTCAATTCATACTTGAAAACTCTTTCTCAAAAATATATCAAAATCATATTTTAATATGATCATTGATGACTCGGGAAGTCATACTGCATAAACATTGATGGTATATCTAGATACCATACTGCTTAAACATTGATGGCATACTCGATATCATACTGTTTAAACATTGACGACATAACTAGATATCATACTGCTTAAACATTGATGTCATACTCGATTGTCATACTAATCATGTTTTACAAACTCTTTCTCAAAACTTATCTTAAATTTCTCAAAAACTCAATTTAAAACTCAAGTGTTAGTTTTAAAAAAGCTTCTCAAAATTTATAACTCAAAATAGGGTTCATGCTGAAATATAGACATGAACAAATCAACTCAAGGATATCAATAACAATATAGAAACTCAATAATTATGAATAGATTTTTTAAAAGAAACATGAACTCAAGAACTCAAAATCAACATATCTCAAAAATACTCAAATCTAGGGAAGAATCCTAGTTTACTCTTTTACTGATTTGAAAGTAGATGTAGGGCGTGAGGACGAACTAGTCCAACACTATGATAGCCTTACATACCTTGAAGAATCTTGAAGAAGAACTTGTTTAGAAGCCTTGAAACCCTAGTTTGAAGGTAACGATCAAGAAAACCTTTCTTGAGATTCTTGAATTAGTTTCTTGAAATCTCTATGGCCAAGAATTATGATTTTCATTACGGATTCATAATAGTATGGAGGAATTTGAGTTGAAAAGAATGGAATTCTTGGAGAAAGACTTACCTTGAAGAAGAATCTTGAAAAAGATTGAAAGAATCTTGAATGGAGTCTTCTACTTTGATTTTTCCTTAGGGTTTTACCCTAGGGTTTGAGAGAGAAGAG
>JAJONR010003460.1:0-44646 GCA_029582245.1 Solanum etuberosum | reverse complement strand
AATATGCTAAGAAGGACATTTTAGTTGAAAACCATGCTATGTGCCAAGTTTGAGAAACATCATGAACTTTAGTGTAAAAACATAAGTCACAAGCATATTCAACATATAGATCATCATAGCATAATAAAATCATACCATAAGCACCCTCAAAGTCTACTTGTGCAATGCATTAGTAAGATCCCATACTCCTACTCATACTAAGTAAAGCTTCTTGAGTAGTCATAGTTCATAGTTCATGCTATCATAGTCAATACTTACATCATCATATCAAATAGAACCATCTCATAAGTAACCCTAAGTTATACTTGTGCAATGCATAGATAAAGATCCCATAATCCCATCTATACTAAGTACCAGTTTTAGGTCACCATAATCATACTTACCATTCTTTATTCTCATCTTTAGTTAATACTCATAGACAAGGAAACCTTCACATTTACTAAGTCATTTCAAGGAAAGCAACTCATAACAACTATCCACATTAAGCATACTTCATTTTATTTAGCCTTCACAACATACTTAGTAGTATCATCATAAGCATATTCATTTCAAGAATCATCATAACATAAAGGAACATACCATAACTACTCTCAAAGCCTACTTGTGCAATGCATGGATGAAGTCCCATACCCTCACCCAAATTAAGTAGTGCATTCTTGAGAAGCCATAGTTCATTATCATTCATTGTGGGGAAAAGCCTTAACCGACATAGATCATGTGAGCAAATCATGGAATTTCGGTGTTACCCCCACCGAATAAGGGAGTCCTACTTGCCTAAGGTAGAACCGTCAATTTAGCTTAGGTTGATCCACTAGCTAATAATATATGTGGGCACATAGTATATGGGATAGGGAGACTGCTACTAGATACCCCGCTTCAACTCACATGAGGGCATCCATCTCAAGAGATTGCTTCTAGAAACCCCACCTCAACTCACGTATAAGTTTCCATCTCTATCAGTATCCACTCGGTGCTTAGCATTATTCCCCACAGAGTACTTAACATTCATTTCTTTAGTTCATTATTATGGGATAAAAGATTGTTACTAGATAGCCCACCTCAACTTACGTGAGGATGTCATCCCAACATTCATTCACAAGAGAGCTCATAGATTCAAGAGGTGAGAATAGCCTTTCAAACTAAGAATCCCCATATTGTGAGAAAACCTTTCACAACATGTCTTCATCATTCATTAGTGTATAATTGAGAATAGCCTTTCAATCAACACATCATCATTAACAAAATCATAGAAACTTCATTCATACTTCATTCATAGGTGTGTGTGTATGTGAGAATAGCCTTTCAACAACACCACAATTACATCATAGTCATAATCACCTTCTTCTAAAAGTATTCATAAAGCATGTACATAAACATATCATGATCATACAAAATTCTCATGATTTGCCCTTCAAGGACCATGAATCATAATTCACCAACACATCTAGAATTACTACAATAGACATGGATGATAACATAATTCAAGTAATCAATTCATACATTCATAATTTTACAACATGCTAATAACATCAATCAATACCCACACTTTCAGATCCACTTTGAGAAAATAGAGGAATTCATGGATTCTTGGGGAATTCATAATAAAACAGTAGTAAATCATCAATTTGATCATAATATAAAGTAATTAAATCATTGAAATCATTTTTGAAAAGGAATCCATGACTTGGAGTTAAACCCTAGCTTTTTGGGGAATTTCAAGTTGTGAAATTGAGTTTTAAAGGGACTCTATGGGTGAAGGCTACCCATAGATGAAAAGCTACCATACCTAGATGAAGAATCTCCACGTAATTGAGTAGAAAAGGCTGCTCCTTCAACCCTAGACTCCGTCTTCTTCTTTGGAATTCTAGAGAGAGAATTATTTGGGGGAAAGTTGGTTATGATTTGGGGTCTTGGGAGTTATGAGGTATATCAGGTGGTTAAAGGCTTAAAAGGTATTATATAGGTCTAAATAAAAAATATAAAATAACTCCTCAATTGACTAACTAACCTAGGAATTTACCTAATTAACCTTACCTTGGCCGAGATTTGGGTAGGTTGCATGCATGACCTACGCCTGGGACCCACAGTCTGTGGATGGGCCTACTGGCCGTCCTGCAGGTCTGTAGGTCATGACCTGCAGATCTTCACTTGGGTTCTTGACCCACGAGCCATCCCCACGAGGTGTGGATGGACCTACTCCCCGTAGGTCCCATCCGTAGCTCACACTTTTTGGGCAGTCTTGGTAGATTTGGGGACTGTTTTGGGGTCCTCCTCAAGGTCCCCTTTGGTTGGTCCTTGGGGAGTCGTACCTTGAAGTTTAACCCCTAAACACTTCATCCTAAGTTTGGGAAGCCATTTTACAATATTATCTCACACATCAAACTCTAAAACTCTCACGTAAGGCTCTGGTTTCACCTACTAGTTTTCCGGTTGTTACAGAGGCAAACCCACAAGAAAATCCATATTCACCTCTTCCCACTTCCAAGTGGGAATTGGTATATCTTGAGATAAGCCTCCCGGCCTTTGATGCTCTACTTTAACTTGTTGACAATTCAGACATTTGGTCACAAATTCCGCAATGTCTTTCTTCATTCCATTCCACCAATATACTTTCCGTAGATCATGGTACATCTTGGTGGCTCCCGGATAAATAGAATACCGAGAACTATGGGCTTCTTCTAGGATTTGCTCCCTCAGACCATCAACATCCTGAAAACATAACCGACCTTGGTACCTAAGCACCCTATCTCCCCCTTCGGAGAAAGCCTCAACGGACTTCTTGAGTACCGACTCTTTCAAATCAACTAATATAGAATCAAGACCTTGTTTAGACTTCACATCCATTACAAAGGACGATTCAGAACCATTATGGACCAAGATACCACCCTTGGTGGAATCCACTAGTTGGACACCTAGCCGATCCAACCTATGCACATCACAAACCAATTCTTTCTTTTCATATTCTACATGAGCCACACTTCCTATGTACAATCTACTAAGAGCATCTGCTACCACATTAGCTTTGCCGGGGTGATAAAGGACATTTATCTCATAGTCCTTCAATAATTCTAACCACCTCCTTTGGCGAAGATTCAAGTCCTTTTGACTAAACACATAGTGTAGACTCTTGTAGTCGGTGAAAACATCCACATGAACCCAATACAAATAATGCCTCCATATTTTTAAGGCAAACATAACCGTCGCTAATTCAAGATCATAGGTCGGATAATTCTTCTCATGAACTTTAAGTTGCCTTGAAGCATTGGCAATCACCTTATCATTTTGCATAAGCACACATCCCAACCCAACTCTAGAGGCATCACAATACACCACAAAACCATCTGTACCTTCCGGTAAGGTCAACACCGGAGTGGAAGTAAGTCTATCTTTCAACTCTTGGAAACTTTTCTCACAAGCTTCCGACCACACAAACTTAGATTTATTTTGAGTCAAAGCCGTCAAAGGAGAAGCAATGGAAGAAAAACCCTCAACAAATCTCCTATAATAATCGGCCAAACCCAAGAAGCTTCTAATGTCTGTCGGTGATAGAGGTCTAGGCAAACTTTTGACCGCATCCGTCTTCTTAGGATCTACCTCAATACACTTACTTGACACAACATGACCAAGGAATGCTACGGACCTTAACAAAAATTCACACTTGCTAAACTTTGCAAAAAGTTGAGGGTCCTTAAGAACTTGCAATACAACTCTCAAATGGTTCACATGTTCATTCTCACTCCTTGAATAGATTAAAATATCATCGATAAACACGATCACAAACATGACAAGATAATGTCGGAACACTCTATTCATTAAGTCCATGAACGCCACCGGAGTGTAAGTCAAACCAAAGGACATTACTAGGAACTCATAGTGACAATATCTTATTCAGAAAGCTGTCTTGGGAATATCAACCCCTCCCACCCTCAATTGGTGATAACCCGAACGAAGATCAATCTTGGAGAAATAACTAGCCCCTTGAAGTTGGTCGAACAAGTCATCTATCCTTGGAAGGGGATACTTGTTTTGATGGTCACTTTATTCAATTGATGATAATCAATGCACATTCTAAGAGACCCATCCTTCTTTCTAACAAACAACACCGGAGCACCCCATGGAGAGATACTCGGTTGAATAAAACCCTTGTCTAATAGATCCTTCAACTGTTCTTTCAACTCTTTTAACTCGTCCAGAGCCATTCTATAAGGAGGAATAGAGATAGGTTGCGTATCTGAAAGGAAGGTCGATACCAAAATCTATTTTCCGCTCGGGAGGAATACCGGGCACATCCTCGGGAAAAACTTCTGGGAACTCATTAACCACCAGAACCGACTCAAGATAAGGGGTTTCAGAATCTAGATCCCTCATCCTAACAACATGGTAAAAGCAACCTTTAGAGATCATCTTTATAGCTTTAAGGTAAGACACAAATTGACCTCTAGGCATAGAATTTCCTCCCTTCCACTCTAAGATAGGCTCATTTGGAAATTGGAATCTAACCACCCGAGTTCTACAATAAATAGAGGCATAGAATGCATGCAACCAATCCATACCAAGTATAACATAAAAGTCTAACATATCAAGTTCTACCAAGTCAACAATAGTAACTCTATGGGACAAGGAAATTGGACATTTTCTATAAACCCTCTTAGCCACCACAGAATCACCAACCGGGGTAGAAACCGAAAAAGGTTCTAATAACACTTCGGGGAGTATATCAAACTTCATGGCCACATAAGGTGTTACAAACGACAAAGTAGCACCGGGATCTAACAAGGGATATACATCAATACGAAAGACTTGTAACATACCGATCATCACATTCGGGGAGCTCTCTTGGTCACCTCGGGATTGAAGAGCATAAAAGTGGTTTTGCTTTGGAGCATTGGAGTTTGAACCTCTTGGAGGAGCTTGCTTGCCCTCTTTCCCCTTGGCCGTAAGTGCTGGGTAATTCCTCAATTGATGGCCACTCTTACCACAACCAAGACAAACATCCATGCCGCCTAGGCACTTACCCTCATGACTCTTCCCATATTTTGTACAATTAGGCCTATTCACATAAGAGCCACCACTATTTCCTCCTTGAGGTTTAGGGTTAGACACCCTATCCTTGCTGACCCTTGGAGCACTAGAGGAGCCTTGGTTGGAGAACTTTTGTTTAAACCTTTGTCGACCTTGTCCATCGGACTTAGCATTGGAGAAATTTCCATCACCGGTTCTAGCTCTTTTCACCTCCTTATTCTTGTCTTGGAGTTTCTCATCCTCCATTTGTTGAGCATACACCATAAGACGTGAGATATCCATATTATCATGAAGCATTGCTGAATGATATTCTTTTCTTACCAATCTGGATACACCCGTCAAATACCTACTCATCATATCCCTTGAATCCGCCACCAGAGCCGGAGCATACTTGGACAATTGAGTAAACTTTATAGAGTACTCTTGAACACTCATACCTCATTGACGAAGGTTAACGAACTCTTCCACCTTAGCTTCCCTCAACTCTCTGGGAAAGAACCTATTAAGAAATGCCAATTTAAATGCTTCCCACTCTATGGGACCCTCTCTTACCGGCCTATTGTTCTTTCATTGAGTATACCATCACTCTTCAATTGGTAAGCGGCTAACTCTGCTTTCTCTACCGAAGTCACCCCCATGATATCAAGTATTTTATAAACCTCTTCAAGAAATTCTTGAGGATCCTCTCCCACTTTGGAGCCATGAAACTCAGGGGGGGTTCATTCTAGCAAAATCCCTCACTTTAGAAGCCGTGGAAATCATATAAGGGCTCACATGAGTCACAACATCTATATTGGCCTGAGCCGTCACCACTTGAGCTTGGGTCATCAAAGCTTGGGCCAACATTCGGAAAGCCGACCTAACCTCCACATCCGATATAGCCGAAGGATTAATTGGACCTTGATTAGCTTAAGAATCCTCTTCATTCACATTGTCACCCTCAATTCTTCTAGCGTTAGCCCTTCGTGTATTCATATCCTAAAGACACAAGAGAAGTATTAGGAGAGGGACTTTATAGATCTAAACTCTATGGCATGACTTAACTGCAATCAAAGAAGTGTAATTTCCTAGTCATCTTGTAGCCTCTTATTCATAAATGTGGCGCGCTTCACACTCATGAACAAGACTTTACTAGACGTGGCTTATGAGACATCATCCTAGGATCATTCTAAACCTTGTGCTCTGATTACCATGTTTGTCACGACCCAGGGGTACCCCCTAGATGTAACAAGGCACATTGAATCCCGAAAGGCACTATGTAAGCCACTTAGCATATCATAACATAATCATAGAACAATAAAGAGAAGAAACAACATTTCAAGTCCAAAAATATTTATAAAGGAAAGCGGAAGTCTAGACTTGTCTCATCATAGCCATCTATTACAATAGTTCAAATGAAAAGGGACACAACCCTAACAACATAGTCCGAAAATGAAATACTAGAAATGAAACTCAAGTGAATATCCCGTCCTAGAATCATGAGGACTCACCACAAGCATGGAGAATAGTCGAATCCAAGCTTGAACCAAATGATGACCGCCTTAAGAACCAGACCCTACACTTGGTAAAAGTATAGGAAAATATGGGTTAGTACAAAAATACACTAAGTATGATAGTCATGCATAAAAGCCTTGAAAACATGCTAAAAGGAACATTTTAGTTGAATGCATGCAATTTACTAAGTTAAAGCATCATTTCAAAGATAATGGAAAAGCATAAGCCATAAGCATGTTCATTACATAGATCATCATATCGTAAGAGAAACATACCATAAGTATCCTCAAATTCTACTTGTGCAATGCATGAATAAGATTCCATAATCCCACCCATGCTAAGTAAAGCTTCTTGAGTAACCATAGTTCATAATTTATGTTCTTGTTCATATTCTTGTCATAGTGGGAATAAGCCTTAACCGACATAGACCATGTGAGCTAAACATGGAATCCGGTGTTTCCCACACCGAAAAGGGTTGTCCTACTTGCCTAAGGTAAGACCATCATTTGTTAGCTTTTAGGTGGATCCACTAGCTAAAGACCTATGGGGGCACATAGTTTATGTGATACGAAGTTTGCTATTAAAAACCCGATCTTTCTCATGGAAAGGTTTCCATCTCAACAGATTGCTTCTAGAAATCCGACCTTTCTCACGGAAAGGTTTCCATCTCATAGTCAATATCAACTTGGTGCTAAGCATTTATACAAAGGAGTACTTATTAAGTCATAACTTGTTTCATTAAGATAGCTCATTTGATCATGCGTCATAATAACCTTTCACCGTCCATGTCTACATATAACATTAGATCCAATTAGGTGAGAATAGCCTTTAAACCTTAGAATCATCATATTGTGAGAAAACCTTTCACATTATGTTCATTATATGTTCATGAGAATAGCCTTTCAATTAACACAACAACATTATCATAATCATGGACACTTCCCTCTCGAAGTGTTCTTAAAGCATATGCATAACCTTCATAATTCCATCATTATATCATATCTCGCCTTTTCAAAGGTCAAAGCTCATCTCAATCAATACATCTAGAATTACTACATTAGACATGGATAATAACATAATTCAAATAGCTCAATTACTACAAGGATAATCTCATAATATCCTTCTTTCATCAATTCACCCACATCACAAGGTCATAAATTAGGAATATGGAGATTAAATGGATTCTTGGGGATTTCAACATAAAAACAATAATAAATCATCAGTTCAATCATAATATACAGTAATTAAATCATTAGAATCATTTTTAGAAAGGAATCCATGACTTGGAGTAAAACCCTAGCTTATGGGGAATTACTAGTTTTGAAATTTAGTTTGGAGGGACTCCATGGATGAATACTATCAATGGATGAAGGACTACCATACCTTAGCTATGAATCTCCAAGGAAATTGAGTAGAAAAAATTGCTCCTTCAAACCCTAGCTTCCACTTTCTTCTTCTTCTTCCTTGATGTTCTAGAGAGAGAATTTTGGGGAAAAATTGGTTGTGATTTGGGATTTTGGAATTATGAGGAAGATAACTAAATTTGGGGGTCTTAAATCATTATATAGTTAGTATAAGTTAGTGTGAAACGACGTCACTTAGTATTAAATAAAAATGGAAAACCCCATAATGCCCCTAAGCTTAACTGCCAAAAAGCAGTTCCAGGCCTCACCCACGACACACCACTGACGGACTGTGGTTGGACCCACTGCCCGTACTGGTGAACCGTGGTTGAGGTTCTGGGACTTGGTTGCTGGGGCTTTAACCTACGACCCCTCACCCACGAGGCGTGGGAGGACCTACGGGGCATGGGTTGCCCTCGTGGGTCACTGCCCAGGCAGCCTCCTTAGGGTCCTCCTCAAGGACCCATGGTTGGTCCTTAAGGGTTTGAACCTTGACGTTTTAACACGAAAACAATTATTTTAAGGTACGGGGAGGTACATTCAAGGTTCTAACCCTATTGTCAAGCCCTAGTTTAGCCTAATAGTTTTCAGGTGTTACACTAGCCAACCACGGGGATACGGTCTGTGTGTAATACGACAACCATTGGTGGCGTCTGTCAGTTCTTGCACCAAATTTTCTAAAGGACAGAAATTTCACCATTTTTGAATTTATGGTGTAACAATCTCAGCAGATTCTGCCTGGTTGATTCTCTAAAAGGCTTGACATTATGTGGAGGTCTCATCTATCTCCTTTTGCTGATATGTATAGGGGTATGCCATTGCGTGCAGGCTCAGCCGATACCACTTGGCCAATGAGATTATCGCTCTGCCGATATCACCTGTTTGATGTATGTTGGGCCCTATCAATTTCTCATGGACGATGTATGTTGGGGCCTGCCGATGTCTCCTATGCTATGTGTGTTGGGGCTTTCCATTGTGTGCTAGCCTCTGCTGATGATGCTTGGGTCATTTTACACAGAGTCATAGCATTGTGTGTGGGCTTTGACTGATTTTGGTTAGCTGATGTGTGCAAGTGTCTTCCCTTATGCGCATGCCTCTGTCGATGTAACTTGGCCAATGTGCGTAGGGGTATACCAATGTTGCCTGGGTGATGCGTGTAGGGCCCTACCGATGTCTTATAAGCGATGCATGACAGGGCTTGCCGATGTTTCTTGGGCTTGGTGTGTAGGGGTCTGTCACTGTGCGCTAGCCTTTGCTGATTTCTCTTGGCTAATTTTCTCAAGAGACCTACATTGTGCAAGGGCCTCAACCTATGTCGCTTGGCTGATGTGCGCAGGGGCTATCTTTTGAGCAAAGGCCTCGGTCGATGTCACCTAGCTTATGTGCGTAAGGATCTACCGTTATCCCCTAGGTTATGTGTGCAGGCCCTGTCGATGTCTCATGAGTGATAGGTGCAGGGGCCTATTGATGTTGCCTAGACTATGTGCATAGGGGAATGTCATTGTGCGTTAGCCACTGTCGATGTCGTTTGGTTGATTTGCTCAAAGGCTTGTCATTATGCACGAGCCTTGGTTGATATTGTTAGGATCATATGGGCATGCGCTTGTCGTTATACGCTGGCCTTGGCTAATGTTGCTTGGCCA
Organism: Solanum etuberosum; assembly: GCA_029582245.1. Taxonomy (NCBI): domain Eukaryota; kingdom Viridiplantae; phylum Streptophyta; class Magnoliopsida; order Solanales; family Solanaceae; genus Solanum; species Solanum etuberosum. The sequence continues at coordinate 35,084 of JAJONR010003460.1, read as the reverse complement.
CTTTGTGTATGGTCGTGCCATTGTGCGTTAGCCTCTGCCAATGTTGATTGGCTGATTTTCTTAGAGGCTTGCAATTTTGCTGATCCTCGGTAGATGTGTGTGGGCCTCGTACGATGTCAATGGGCTGATGCGTGTGGGGCTTGGCTGATATCGATTGGCCAACGTGCGTAAGGAATTGCTCATGTCACCTCAGTGATGTGCACATTTGCTTGTATTTATGTGTAGGCCTCTATCATCGTCGTTTGGATAATGGGCATAGGGCCTACCTTCGTATGCTGGCCTCGTCCAATGTCACCTATGCAATTTGAGCAGAGGCCTGCCCATGTTTGCGGGCCTCGACCAATGTTACTTTACCGATGTATCTAGGGGACATCCTTTGTGTGCCGTCCTCGGCCAATGACATTTGGATGATATGCGTAGGGGCCTGATGTTATGCTCCAGCCTTTGAAGATGTCACTTTGGTGATTTACACAAATACCTTCCGTTGTGCACGGGCCTCGACCAATATATCTTGGGTGAAGTGGAAAAGGTTCTATCGATAAAGAAGAAAGGCATACCGTTGTGCGTGGGCCTCAGCGGATGTCTCTTAGCTGATGTCTGCAGGGGTCACCTGATGTCTCCTGGGTGATGCGGACAGGTGCCTCTCTATGTGCACAGGCCTTGGTCGATGTGACTTGGCAAAAGTGCGTAAGGCGTGCCATTGTGTGCTGGATGTGATAGATGTCGCTAAGGAGATTTGTGTAGGGTCATTTCCTATGTCTGTGGCCTCAACTAATGTGGATACGGGCCATCAATTCTGCGGTGTCTTTGGTGGATTTGGCATAGCCGATGTGAATATGAACCTTCCATTATGTTGTAACCTCTGCCTATGTTACTTTGCCTATTTTCTCATAGAGGCATTCCATTGTGTGGAAGCCTCGTCCAATGTGCGATGGCCTTGGTCAATGTCACTTGGCTGATGTGCATAGTTACCTACTATTGGGCATGATCCTCAGTCAATGTCGCCTAGCCGAGGTGTGCACGGGTATACCAATGTCAACTAGGAGATGTGTGCACGGCCCTATAGATGTCTCATGGGGCATGCCATTGTGAGCTTGCATCTGCCGTTGTTTCTTGGCTGATTTGCTAAGAATATTGTTGTTATGGGTGTGTCTCGGCCAATGTTTCATGGCTGATTTTTTTAGAGGCATGCCATACAGGACTCGACCGATGTCTTTTGGATAAAATGTGTCGGGGTCATTAATTGTGTGTGGGCCTCAGTCGATGTCACTATACCGATGTGTGCATAGGTCTACCTATTTTACTTGTGTGATGCGTGCAAGGCGCTGTCAATTTCTCATGGATGATGCGTGCAAAGGCCTGCCGATGTCACCTGGGCTATGTGCATAGAGACATGTCGTTATGTGCTAGCCTCTACCGATGTGCTTGGCTGATTTGCTCAGAGTCCTGCCATAGTGCATGGGCCTCAACTGATGTCGCTTTGCTGATGTGTTCAAAGGCTTGCCGTTGTGTGCATGCCTCCACTGATGTCACTTTTACAATGTGCGCAGGGGTCTACTGATGTCGCCTGGGTGATGTGTGCAGGACCCTATACATGTCTCATAGGCAATGCATGTCGCGGCTTGCTGATGTCACATGGGCTAAGTATTTAGGGGCCTACCATTGTGCGCTAACCTTTTCTGATTTTTTCGTGTCTTATTGCTCAAGGGTACACAGGCCTCAACCTAGGTCGGTTCGTTGATGGGCGTAGGGGCCTGCCGTTGTGTATGGGCCTCGGCCGATGTCGGCTAGCTTATGTCTGTAAGGGTCCAGCGATATAGCCTTTGCGATTCTTCTAGGGCCTTCTTGATGTTTCTTGGGTTAATAGGCCTACCAATTTCACCTTGGCTATGTGCGTAGGGGCCTGCCATTGTGCGCTAGCCATTATCGATGTTACTTGGCTGATTCACATAGAGGTAGGTTACTGTGCGCAAGCCTCGGTCGATGTCGCTTGGCTGATGTGCGTAAGGGCTTGCTGTTACGTGGTTTCCTTTGTTGATTTTGCTTGGCTGATTTGCGCAAGGACCTATTGTTGTGTCCTAGCTTTTGCCGATGTCGGTTGTCACGACCCAGGGGTACCCCCTTGGATGTAACATGGCGAATAGAACCCCGAAGGACTCCATACAAGCCACTTAGCTCTCATAACATAAGAATTAGAACAATAAGAGTAAGACAATAGTCCAAGTCCAAAACATTTTATAACGAAAAGTGGAAGTCTAAACACTTGTCTCATCATAACCATCTAATACAATAGAATGAAATTGGGACTAACCCATACATCATGTCCAAAAGAGAAATACATGAAAGAACTGAAAATAATAAAGTCCGTCCTCAGAGCTTGAGGACTCACCAAAGCTCGGAAAATCACGAATTCACCTACTAGCCACGAGACTCGGAAACTTGTCTGTCGGACCCTACATTTGGGAAAAATGTAGGCAAGAGTATGTGTTAGTACAAAACATTGTACCAAGTATGACATCCATGCATAAAACATTTAAAACATGATAAAAGGGACATTTCATTTCATGACATGCAATTGACCAAGCTAAACATGATATAAAAAAGTTAGAAAACATAAGTCATAAAATCATGGCCAATGCAAGCTTTCATCTTTAAAATCTTTGAACTCATGTGAGATGCTTCTTGATCAACCTATGGGGGCACATAGTTTATGGGATATGGAGATTGCTATTAGAAACCAGGCCTCTACTAAGGGTGGAGCTTCCATCTCATGATATTGATTCTAGAAACCTGGCCTCTACTACGGGAGAGCTTCCATCCCATCATCAATATCCACTCGGTGCTAAGCATAAATCCCACGGAATAGTCATTTCTTACTTGACCTCTTTATTCATGGAAAGGTGTCCTCGGACAACCAATCCAAGCTAGTTCATTAAGATAGTTAAGCTCTTGATTGATTTAGGTGAGAAAGCCTTTCAACCTAAGAATCCTTTCTATGTGAGAAAACATTTCACATCATGCTAGTTATGTTTATGAGAATGTCCTTTCAATAACACAACAACATCATCATTGATACTTTACTCTCAAAGAATCCTTAATACATTTGCATAGATTTCATAAAAAGTTGCATAAGTCCATAATTTAACTCTTGAGGTTTAAAACCCACTTTCAATCATCAATGCTTAGAAAACATGGGTTAGATATCAATTTCATCATAAATTCATGTAAAGCTTGCAATACATGCTTATTTTCTTAAAACACTTGCTTTATACTTAAAATTCCACATCATATGATTCATAACTTGAAAACATAGAGATTACATGAGTTCATGGGGAAATCATCATAAAATCATCATGTATCATCAATTCATGCATAAGAGATCATAATTCAATCATATAAATCAATAATAAAAAGAACCCATGGTAATTGAAGAAAACCCTAACTAAATTGGGAAATTCTACCTTTAGAAATAGAGAATTTGGGAATTCCATGGATGAAAGGAATTCATGGATGAAAACTGTCATACCTTGATTCCAAAAGCTAGCCTTCAATGGAGGAATTGAAACCTTGACTTGAAACCCTAGAATGAATCTTCTTCTTGTTCAAGTTTTCTAGAGAGAGAATTATTTGAGAGTTCTTCTTTTGTGAATTTGGAAGAATAAGGTGAATGGGCTAATTTGGGGGTTGAAAATACATATATAGGGGTCCTAAACATAGGTAAAACGGCATAGTATAGGAACTAATTAATTAGAAAAAGACCCAAATGCCCCTGAAAAATAACTGTCAGCTGTGATACATGACACACCACCGCCAAACCTTGGTCTGACTTACGGTCCGTCCTGCACACTCGTTGTTGGTGGTCAAAGACTATGACTTTAGGGCTTCGAACCTGCAATTTCCCAAAAATCTGGTTTTATTCCCTTTTTTGGATATAGGGTGTTACATCGGTTGACCAATTTGCTCAAAGGCTTTCCACTGTGCGCAGTCCTCGGTTGTATTTGCTTGGTCGATGTGTGCGGGCCTGTACCGATGTCAAGTGGCCGATATGTGCGGGCTCGACTAAAGTCGCTTAACAAATGTGTGCTAGGGCCATTCATTTTGTATAGGCCTCGGTCGATGTTGCCTTGGCAATGCGCATAAGGGGCTTCAAATGTCAAAGGCAACAGAATAGTCATTTCTTATTTGAACTCTTTAACAAATGTGTGTTGGGGCCATTCGTTTTGCACGAGCCTCGACTAATGTCGCTTGGCTACTTTGCGTAGGGACCTACCATACTGCATTGGCCTTAGCCGATGTCGTCTACGTGATGCGTGCAAGGGCCTACCATTGTGTGTTGGCATTGCCCGTTGTCTCTTGGCTTATATTTGTAAGGGCCATCTGTTGTGTGTGGGCCTCTGCCGATGTCGCTTAGCCAATTCTCTAAGAGGCCATCCGTTTCACGCGGGTCTCGACCATTGTCGCATGGATCTTATGTGAAAGGGTCTACCAATATCATAAAGAGGTGTGTCTTTGTGCGTAGGACTCGGCCAATGTCGCTTGTCTTATGTGCGTAAGGATTTGCTAATAATACCTGGGTGATGCACACATGTGCTTGTCTTTGTGTGTAGGCCTTTGTTTTTGTTGCTTGCATAATGTGCATAGGGCCTGCCTTCATGTGCTGGCCTCATCCAATGTCACCTTTTCAATTCGCACATGGGCTGCCTATGTGCGTGTATCTAAACAAATATCACTTGGCCGGTATGTGCAGGGACCTTCCGTCATGTGTTGTCCTCGAAATATTACATTTGGCTGATGTGCAAAGGGGCCTGATGTGATGCGCTAGCCTCTCAAGATGTCGCTTTGCTGATTTGAACAAATACCTTCATATGTGCGTGGGGCTCGATCAATATTTGTTGGCAGAAGTTCGAGAGTGTCTATCGATACTACAAAAAAGCCTACGGTTTTCTGTGGGCTTCCACTGATGTCATTTGGCTTATGTGTGTAGGGGTCAACAAATGTTGTCGGGTTGATGCACACATGTAGCTATTTATGTGCACATACCTTGGCTGATGTCAGTTGGCTTAAGTTCATAGGTCATGCGATTATGCGCTGGTTGCGACTGATGTTGCCCAGGAGATTCGTGAATGGTCATGTAACACCTTGGAATCTAGTAGTCTAAACATGGGGTAAAGTGTCTAGCCTTGGGCCAAGGAATTAAGCTTGGGAAACCTTCACAAGGAGTTAGCTCGAGTTCATTAATCTTCTACAAGGATATATATATGATGGAAGGAATATGCTTTGAGGTTTACTCAATTGTCAAAATATACCCCTTCTATAGTTTCCGACTCTAGGTCAAGGATGAGCAAGTTCATTTCGAGTGTGTCCGATTTGGTAGTGAAAGAGTGTTGTACGGCTATGCTTTTCCATGACATGGATATTACTCATCTTATGACTCATGCCCAACATATTGAAGAAGAGAAACTTAAGGAAAGATCTAGGGAGACCAAGAGGGATAAAACCAAAGATGGTAACTATTCATACTCTAGGTCCGGTGGACGTGGTCGTTCAAGGTTTCGACAAAGTTTTTCTGGGAAAGGTTCTTCTAAGGCTCCTCAAAGGTTTAACAATGAGAGGGTGTCTAACTCCAAGCCTCAAGGAGGGAATGCTAGTGGGTCTTCTTTGCCAAATTGTGCTAAGTGTGGAAGAAAGCATGAATGTAAATGTCTAACGGGTTCTAATGCTTGTTTTTGTTGTGGTAAGATGGATCACAACATAAGATATTGTCCTTCAGTTGCTAAGAATAAGGGAGATAGTCATCGTAGGGCTCAACCCCATCCTTCATCCGGTCCATGTGGTTCAGGTACTTGTGTTCCCCAGCAAAGTAGGTTCTATGCAATTCAGACTCGTGGTGAACAAGAGGGTTCTCCCGATGTGGTTACCGGTATGTTGAAAGTTTTTTAACTTGATGTTTATGCTTTACTTGATCCTGGTGCTACCTTGTCTTTTGTTACGCCATATGTGGCTATGAGGTTTAATGTGTTACCTCATGTGTTCTTAGATCTTTTTTTTGTCTCTACTACTGTTGGTGATTCTGTGATTGGTGAGAGGGTCTATAGAAAATGTCCCGTCTCCTTATCCTATAGAGTTACTCGTTTTGATTTGGTAGAGATTGACATGCTAGATTTTGATGTTATTCTTTGTATGGATTGGCTGCACTCTTGTTATGCTTCTATTGATTGTAGAACCCGTGTAGTCAAGTTTTAGTTCCCGAATGAACCTATCATAGAGTGGAAGGGGAGAAATTCTAAGCCTAAGAGTTAGTTTATCTCTTGTCCTAAAAGCCAGGAGGATGATTTCTAAGGGTTGTATGTACTATTTAGTTAGGGTGAGGGATATGGATTCTGACACCCGTACTCTTGAGTAAGTCCCTATTGTTAATGAGTATCCGGAAATGTTCCCAGATGATTTACCCGGTATTCTTCTAGAAAGGGAAATATATTTTTGTATTGACCTTCTTCCAGATACGCAACCTATTTCTATTCCTCCTTATTGAATGGCTCCAGTAGAACTTAAGGAATTAAAGGAGCAATTGAAAGATTTGTTGGATAAGGGTTTCATCCGACTGAGTATCTCTCCATGGGGTGCTCCAGTTTTATTTTTTAAAAAGAAAGATGGTTCAATCCGTATGTGTATTGACTATCGACATTGAATAAGGTGACCATTAAGAATAAATATCCTCTTCCGAGAATAGATGATTTGCTTGACGAACTCCAAGGAGCGAGTTACTTCTCCAAGATTGACCTTAGGTCGGGTTATCACCAATTGTGGGTGAAAGATGATGATATTCCGAAAATGGCTTTTAGAACCCGGTATGGTCATTATGAGTTTTTGAAGATGTCGTTTGGTTTGAATAATGCTCCAGCGGCATATATGGATTTGATGAATCGGGTGTTTACAATACCTTGATATGTTCATAATTGTGTTCATTGATGATATTTGATTTATTCGAGAAGTGAGTATGATCACACCAATCATTTGTGGATTGTGTTACAAATTCTCAAGGGCCAACAACTCTTTGACAAGTTTAGCAAGTGTGAGTTTTGGTTAAGGTCCATATCTTTTCTTGGTCATATTATTCCAAGTAAGGGTATTGAGGTAGATCCTAAGAAGACGGATGCGGTCAAGAGTTGGCCTAGACCTCTAACTCCTTCAGACATTAGAAGTTTCTTGGATTTGGCTGGTTAAAACAGATGATTTGTTGAGGGGTTTTCTTCGATTGCCTCTCCATTGACAGCTTGACTCTAAATAAGGCCAAGTTCATATGGTCTGAAATGTGTGAGAAGAGTTTTCAAGAATTGGAAGGTAGACTTACTTCCGCTTCGGTGTTGACTTTATCGGAAGAGACAAATGGTTTTGTTGTTTATTGTGATGCCTCGAGAATTGGGTTAGGATGTGTGCTTATGCAAAATGGGAAAGTTATTGCCTATGCTTCAAGGCAACATAAGGTTCATGAGAAGAATTATCCTACCCATGATCTTGAATTAGCGGCGGTGGTTTTTGCCTTAAAGATTTGGAGACATTATTTGTACCGTGTGCATGTAAATGTGTTTACCGACCACAAGAGCCTACAATATGTGTTAAATCAGAAGGATCTGAATCTTCACCAAAGAAGGTGGCTTTAGTTACTTAAGGATTATGATATGAGTGTTCTCTATCACCTCGGTAAGGCGAATGTTGTGGTGGATGCTCTTAGTCTATTATTGATGGGTAGTATTGCCCATATAGAAAAAGATAAGAAAGAATTGGTACGAGATGTACATAGATTGGCCGGATTGGGTGTTCGGTTGATGGACTCCTCCAAGGGTGGTGTTATGGTTAATAATTGTTTTTTGTGACTGATGTGAAAGCTAAGCAATGTGTTGATCTGACCTTAATAAAATTGAAAGAAGCGGTACTTAGAAAGTCCGTTGAGGCTTTCTCCAAGGGAGATAGGTGTACTTAGATATCAAGGTCGCTTGTTTGTACCGAATATCAATGAGTTGAGAGAACAGATCTTGTCGGAAGCCCATAGTTGTCGGTATTCAATTCACCCGGGAGCCACCAAGATGTATCGTGATTTGCAGGAAATCTATTGATGGAATGGGATGAAGAAGGATATTGCGGGATTTGTGGCTAGGTGCCCTAATTGCCAACAGGTGAAAGTTAACCATAAGAAACCGAGAGGTTTATCCCAATATATTAGTATTCCTACTTGGAAGTGGGAAGATTTGAATATGGACTTTGTAGTTGAGTTGCCTCAGACAAGGTGACAATATGATTCAATTTGGGTTATAGGAGATCGAATGACGAAGTCGGCCCATTTCATTCCTGTCAAAGTGTCTTATACGGCGGAAGACTATGCCAAGTTATATTTGAGGGAAATGGTCAGGTTACATGGAGTGCCCTTGTCCATTATTTCTGATAGAGGTACTCAGTTTACTTCTCAATTTTGGAAGTCTTTCCAAAAGGGTCTTGGCACTAAAGTTAAGCTTAGCACAACTTTTCATCCACAAACTGATGGGCAAGCTGAGCGAACTATCAAAACATTAGAAGATATGTTGAGAGAAGGTTTCATCGATTTCAAGGGAAATTGGGATGATCACTTGCGATTTATTGAGTTTGCTGATAATAATAGTTACCATTCGAGTATTGGTATGGCTCCATTTGAGGATCTCTATGGTAGGAGGTGTAGATCTCCTATAGGTTTGTGTGAGGTGGGTGAATTTTCCTTGATAGGACCCGAGTTAGTTCATGAGTCTATGGAAAAGGTCCGACTTATTAGAGAGAGGTTGAGAACAACCAAAAGTAAAAAAAAGTCCTATGTCGATGTTAGAAGAAGAGATCTTGAGTTTGATTTTCATGATTGGGTTTACTTGAAAATCTCACCCATGAAGGGTGTAATGAGATTTGGGAAGAAAGGAAAGGTTAGTCCCCGTTATGTAGGCCCATATCAAATTTTGAAACGTGTTTGTAAGGTTGCTTATGAGCTTCATTTTCCTAAGGATTTGGCATCCGTGCTTCCGGTTTTCCATGTCTCTATGTTGAAAAAGTGTGTTGGAGATCCGACATCCATAGTTCCCTTTGGAGGTTTGGGAGTTGATGAAATTCTTTCTTATGAGGAAGTTCCGATTGAGATTTTAGACCGGCAAGTCAAGAAGTTGAGAAACAAAGAAGTTGCTTCCGTGAAGGTATTGTGAAGGAATCATTTAGTTGAGGGTGCTACTTGGGAGGCCGAGGCCGATATGATGTCCCGATATCCTCATATTTTTCCTTCTACTCCTACTCTAGCTTGAGGTAATGAGTTCCTCATGGTTTACTCTTTGTTTTGGTGTCATTTGTTTGAGATATTCTCATGATTTCCTTATTTTGCATGTTCATGAAAAACTTAAATTTTTAAAGAAAATAAGTTTACATGATTGATTTCCTCATGATTGTTGTGCATTGAGTAAGAGTTGCCATTAACTTCATGAGATGAGTTGTTGAACATAATTTATCTATGTTTTTTGAGAATGAATTTCATATGGGCTCCATGAGATTGTATTGAGCATGCTTTTAGCTTGGAGATGGTAGTTCCTCCTTGAAAATGAGAAATTTTGAATTTCATGCATATTGGGTTGTTAGAGTTAGTTCCTACCTTCGTTTTTGTGCATTGAGTATGTTTAGCTTGGAGTCGATGTTTTCTCCTTGATTTGTGCATTTAGATGAGATTCATGCATGATGGGGTGCTTGTATTGAGTATTTTCTTTCAAGAGGTGTCTAGAATACCATTCGAGGATGAATGTTCCCAAGGGGGAGACAATGTAACACCTCGGAATCTAGTAGTCTAAGCATGGGGTAAAGTGTCAAGCCTTGTGCCAAGGAATTGAGCTTGGGCAACCTTCACAAGGACCCATACGGGCCGTGAAGGGCATCACGAGTCGTGGTTTTGCCCATGGAAGCTCACACTAGCTAGCCAAGCCATGCTCACCTCCCACGACCACCATGACGCCTTGTGGTGGGGACCACGGGTCGTGGTGACACTTGCGGAGGACTAGGCAGTAGCTAGTTAAGGCTGCCAAAAATGAGACTCTCCCACGAGCCACTAAACGTATCGTGAAGGCCACCACGGGCCGTGGTAGGAATCGTGGTCATTTGTTAATTTTTGGGGTCTAAGTGGTGGCAAGTGAGGCCACTGGTCAAGGGACCATGGGCACCACTACGGGCCGGGTGACCCTTGACGAGCCTTGGTGCCACTCGTGAGGTGAGTTAGCAGGTTTTTTATTCAGGGTTTTTTGGGTCTTTTTCGGTTTTAAGTGAATTAATACTATGTCGTTTTACCCAAGCCTAGGACCCCTATATATGTTATTTTAACCCCAAAACTCACCCATTCAAGTCATTATTTCCAAAACCCAAAAGAAAACACAAAGTCATCCTCTCAAATATTTCGCTCTCTAGAACTTGAAGATGAAGAAAGAGTTGGAGCTAGGATCAAGGTCAAGTCCCATTCCTCAAGTATTTGTGGGATTTTATATCAAGATATGATGGGTTTCCATCCATGGAATCCTTTCATCCATGGAGCCCCTAAGACTCTCCAATTAAAAAGTAGAAATTCCCCAATTTGAGTTAGGGTTGTCTTCTAATCTTGTGGGTATTGATGAATGTTGATCCAATTGATTGGGTAATGCTTATTTATATTTGAATTGAGTGGAATACATGTTTTTAGGATGAATTTACATGTACCCATTCTTAACCCATGTTTCTAGGTTGAATTTGATATAAATAAGTTTGATGCCATGAAAGGAAAAATTGTGGGTTTAGATGTATTCTTATAGGATTGATGAGATACATTAGAAGTGCTTTGAGATTAAAGCCTATATGATGATTCATGATTAGAATTGCTTTGAGATTGAAAAATATATGATGATGATGATAGTAATGCTTAGAGAGTAAAGCTTATGTTATTAATTGTTGATTATCGATGTAATTGTTTTGGAAGGGATAGTTCCAACTTGAATTGCTTAAGTATGAATGTGAAAGGCTTTCTCACATTGAATGATTCTAGGTTGAAAGGATTGCTCACCAAAATGAATCTTGGCTAAAAGACTAAGAAAATGATGAGGCTAGAGGCGATTACCCATGACCTCTAAATGAGAAGGATATGAGGCGATTCCATGTATTCCTTAGAGGAGAGTAAGAGGAGACTACCTTTATTCCTTAATGTTGGACATGGATGCAAATACCCATGATCCCTTATTGAAAGATGTGGAGGTGAATACCCTTATCTTATATTGAAAGATGTGGAGGCAAATACCCGTCTTTTTATGAAAGGACATGGAGGAGAATACCCATGATTCCTTATTGAATGATGTGGAGGCGAATACCCGTGTCATATGATGTTGGGAATGGAGGCGAATACCCATGACCATGTATGTAAGGAAAGAAGCGATTACCCATAAGCCTTTATGTAAGGAAAAAGGCGACTATCGATTAGCCTTTATGTAAGGCAAGAGGCGACTACCCATTAGCCTTTATAGGAAGTCAATGAGGTGATTCCCCATGTCAATACAAGATAAGCTAAAGATGAGAATGATAGGTGATGAGCTTGAATGATGGCCTAAGGCTGCCTAGTGTGATGAGTAAGACTAGAGGAGGATTACCCATGTCTTGGCTAAGTATGCTTTGAGGTTACTTGAGAAGTATTCCTTTTATGTTGATAGGATCTATTATTTGTATTGATTATGCTTATGACTTATATTGTCTAACTCCTACGTTTATGTTGATGTTTATGCAAGCTATAATATTTAGTACATTCTTGTACCAACGCATACTCTTGCCTACATTTCTTATCCAAATGTAGGGTCCTCTGTTCCCGACCCTCATCCATGTGGCTAGGATCTTAGTAGTGGCAAGACTTGAAGATTGGTGAGTCCTCATCGCTTTCAAGGATTTGGCCACCATTTCCTTTTGTTATTTCATTTTATGTTTTGAACATCATTGTATGTGTTGTGTCTGAATGACTCTTTGTATTAAATGGTTCTGAGAATTGTATGAGACTTCCACTTCATTTTGTAAAATTTTGATTGTGTTTAAAATGGTTTTAAATATCACCGTTTTTCTATTATCTTGACTATGAAAGTTAAGTGGCTTATATGAGGCCTCTCGGGGACTTGTATGCCATGTTACGTCTAGGGTGTATCCCTGGGTCGTGACAGGTCATGCCAATGTGTGTGGCCTCGACTGATGTGCGTAGGGGCCAACCGTTTTGCGTTGTTCTCGACTATGTCGAATTTTCTTAAAGAGGCAATCCATTGTGTTCAAGACTCAGCCAATGTTGCTTAGCTGATGTGCGAGGGCCTTGGTCGATGTCACTTGGCCAATGTGAACAGTCACTTACTATTGTGCATGGGCCTGATTCAATGTTGCCTAGATGATGTGTGCAGGTTTTACCGATGTCACCTAGGCGATGCGTGCAAGGCCCTATCAAAATGTCATGGGCAATATGTGTAGGCGCATGGAAATGTCGCCTACACTACGTGCATAAGGGCATGCCATTGTGAGTTTGCCTCTACCTATGTTGCTTGGCTTATTTGCTCAAAGGCCTACCGTTATGCATGTGTCTCGATCAATGTTGCTTGGCCTATTTTATTAGAGGCCTGTAATTATGCGCATGCCTCGATCGATGTCTTTTGGCAAAATAGCGTAGGGGTAAGTCATTTTGCGTGGGCCTAAGCCGATGTCGCTTTGCCGATGTGCGCATCGGTCTACCGATTTTGCTTGTGTGATGCATGCAGGGTGTCGTCAATTTCTCATGGATGATCTGTGCACAGACGTTTGGATGTCGCCTGGGCTATGTGCATAGAGGCTTGTCGTTATGTGCTAGCCTCTACCTATGTGGCTTGGCTGAATTGTTCAGGGTCATGCCATTGTGCATGGGACGCAACTGATGTCGCTTGGCTGATGAGTGCAAAGGCCTGCCGTTATGCGCATTCCCCTGTCGTTGTCACTTTTCTAATGTGATCACGGTTATGCGATGTCGTCTATGCGATGTCTCCTATGCGATGTCGCCTATGCGATGTGTGTAGGACCATTTCGATGTCTGATGGGCAATGCATGTCGTGGCTTGCCAAAGTCGATTGGGATAATTGTGTAGGGGCTTGGCACTGTGATCTAGCCTTTTTTGTTTTTTCTTGGCTGATTTGCTCAATTGCCTTCTGTTGTGCGCAGGCCTCAACATATGTAGGTTGGCTGATGTGTGTAGGGGCCTGCAGTTGTGCATGGGTCTCGGCTGATGTCGCCTTGCTTATGTGTGTAAGGGTCTACCGACATCGCCTTTCCGATGCTTCCATGGCGCTATCGATATTTCATAGGTGCATGGGCCTACCGATTTAACCTAGGCTATGTGCGTAGTTGCCTGCCGTTGTGCATTACCCATTATTGATCTTTCTTGGCTAATTTACTTAGAGGCCAATCACTATGAAGAAGCCTCGGTCAATGTCGTTTGGCTGATGTGCGTAGAGGCTTGCCGTTGTTAATGTTGTGCGCTAGCTTCTCCCAATGTCAGTTGACCAATTTGCTCAGAGGCTTTCCATAGTGCACGGTCCTCGTCCGAATTTGCTTTGTTGATGTTTGCGGGCCTCGATCAATGTCAATTAGCTGATCTGTGCGGGCTTCAACTGATGTCGCTTTGCCGATGTGCGCAGAGGCCGGTCGTTGTGCACGGGCCTCGGCCGATGTTTCCTGGCCAATGCGCACAAGGGGCTTACAATGTCGGCCTAGCAATGCACGCAATAGCTGCCAATGTCATCTTGGCATTTCCAAGGTCCCTATGTGTTGACATCTTCATATGCCCTCTAACATGTCCGGTTGCATTAGGATTGCACTCGACATACAAAATAACTTTCTGAAAATTAATTATATAATTAGGAAAAAATCAACAAAAATATAACAAAATGACTAAGCACACTTTGACTTGCAAAAATGACTTTCAAATATAAAAAAATATATTTATCAAAAGGAAATTTAATTTTTATACACCCAAAGCAGTTCGAAAAATATTTAAATAAATAGGAAAAATATTAAAAAGTATAAAACCACGGCCAAACACACTTCGGCTTATAAAATGACAATAAAATATCAAAAATATTAGTTTAAAAATAATTCATTTTCATATACCAAAATATTTTTTAAAAAATCAAATAATATACAAACACATTTTAGCTTGCACAAATGACTTTCAAATATAAAATATTATAGATGTTTTAAAATTAGTAAATTTTTAAACCCAAAACTATCTGAGAAATAATTATATAAATAGGAAAAAAAAACATGAACAAAACACAGTTCGCCTTGTACAAATGACTTTAAATTATCAAAAACAATAGTTTTAAGAATATATTATTTTATACATATAATAAATTTCTGAAAAATAATTAAATAAAAAGGAAAAAAATTAATAAATATAAAAACACAACGAAACACACTTTTGCTTGCACAAATGACTTTCAAATATTAAAGGGGCTTACCAATGTGCACGGGCCTTGACTGATCTCACTCTGCAGATATGTGTAGGGTCGTGTCTTAGTGCATTAGCCATAGCTCATGTCGCCTAGCTGATGCACGTAGGGGCCTGCTCATGTGCGGGGTCCTCGACCGATCTCACTTGGATCTTTGTGCAGTGGCATACTGTTGTGTGCTTGCCTCGACTGATGTAGCTTGTTCGATGTTTGTAAGGGCCTTCTGTTGTGCAAGGGCCTCGGACGCTGTCGCATGACTCATGTATGAAAGGCTCTACCAATATCATGTAGGGGCTTGCTTTTGTGCGCAGGCCTCGGTCGATGTCACATGGCTTATGCATGCATGGATCTGCCAATGTCTCCTGGGTGATGCGCGCATGTGCTTGTCTATGTGTGCAGGATTTTGTCGACAACACTTGGCTAATGTACATAAGGACTAACTTTGTGTGCTGGCCTCGACCGATGTTGCTTAGGCAATTCACGCAAGGCCTACCTTTGCGTGCAGGACTCGACCAATGTCGCTTGGCATTATTTGTGCAGGGGCCTTCTATTATGTGATGTCCTTTTAAGATGACGTTTGGCCCATTTGTGTATGGGCCTTTTGCTGTGTGCTAGCCTGTGCTGATGTCACTTGGCTGATTTGCTCATGGGCCTTCCATAGTGCATAGTGTCAGAAACGTCGAGTCTCGCTAAAGCTCTGTCTGTTAGTTGACAACTTACTCACTAATCTTTCAAGATCTTGTAAGCTCAAATAAGCCCTTTGAAACTAAGATCGCTAATAGAATGAAAAGAAAGACGTGAGAGCTTTGAAAGGAGGCTTTGTATTGCTTTGTGGAATGCTTTACACTTGGTTGGATGGTTTTGAAAATTAGGGGACCTCTATTTATACTACATCCTAAGAGCCTAAGTGTTAATAATATTTACTTTACAAGTCCCTACATATTTACACTTTAGTCCACATTCTAGAATTTCCTACAAGTTATAGGGAATTCTAAAGCCTTCATGAAAATATCTAGGGAGTTCTAGAGCATTCTATTAACCTCTCCACAACTCTAGCTTGTTCCTCCCTTATTCCGATGCAAAATTTGACTGGCAAAGTGGCGGGACATGACACTTTCTCCAACCTATTGATGTGACGACTGTAACACATTGTCGTTGCAAGAATTCTTGGATTTGGTCCTTAAATTTCCACAAATCCTCATATCTCTCCCGTGTGGCCTCCTCAAGAGATTGTCCCTACCAATGTACAAGGAACATGGCACTGGCTTGCTAGCCTCGCTTCCTTCTTTCTTCATTGTCTACGATAGACTCGATTTGTAACACCCCGAAAATTAGTAGGACTAACTAGAGCTTGTCGTAAAACTTGCTTCTCGAACTTAGAATGAAGGGTTTAGGGTTAAACGTCAAGGTACGACTCCCCAAGAACTAACCAAGGGCCCTTGAGGAGGACCCTAAAGCCTAACCCCAAACTTCCCAAAAAGGTGACCTACGAATGGGACCTATAGGGCGTAGGTCCATCCACGCCTCGTGGGAGAGGCTCGTGGGTCATGAGGCCATGATGAGGAGCTGCAGAACCCCACCCACGCCGTGCCAGTATGAGCCGTGGGTCAATCCACGCCCCTTAGGTGGGGGTCGTGGATGGGGCCTGTAGGCTGCCTCAAGTCGGTTAAGTTAGGGGTCTTTAGGTGAATTCCTATTTTAGTTAGTTTGATGTGAGGTCATTTTATATTGTTTTAATAGACCTATATAAGAGTTTTTAAGTCATTAACTAACCCATTCATCTCATAAATCTCAAACCAAAAATCATAACCAACTTTCCCCCAAATAATTCTCTCTCTAGAATTTCAAGGAAGAAGAAGAAGAAGGTGAAGGCTAGGGTTGAAGAATCAAGCTTTTCTCCTCAAATTCATGGTAGATCTTCAATAAGGTATGGTGTCTTTTCATCTATGGGTAACCTTTACCCATTGAGCCACTCCAAAACCCCCAATTTCAAAACTAGAAAACCCAAAAGTTAGGGTTTGACTTCAATCTCATGGATTCCTTTCAAATTCGTTTTAATTGATTGAATTATGTTTGTTTATGGCTATATTGATGATTTTATATGATTTTAAGTTGAATTCCTCAAGAATCCATAAATTACCCTAATTTCTCACATTGGTTCTTAAAGTGTGGGTATTGATTGATACTAGTAGAAGGTTATAGAATTATGAATTGATTACTTGAATTATGCCGTCATCCATGTTTAATGTACTAATTCTAGATGTGTTGGTGAATTATGATCAATCATCCTTGAAGGGAAAATTAGGAGAATTTGATATGATCATGATATTTATGTACATGCTTTATGAATACTTTGAAAGTAATGTGATTATAACTATGATGTAATGATGTTGTCTTGATTGAAAAGCTATTCTCGATTATACACTTATGAATGATAATGACATGTTGTGGGAGGTTTTCTCACAATATGGGGATTCTTAGGATGTAAGGCTATTCTCACCTATTAAATCTATGAGCTATCTAATGAATGAATGTCGGGTTGAGATGGATATTGATAGAGATGGATACTCATACGTGAGTTGATACGGGTAGTAGCAATCTCTTGAGATGGATGCCTATACGTGAGTTGAGGTGGGGTATCTAGTAGTAATCTCCTTATCCCATTTCTCCCATAATAATGAATTTGAGTAATGAAATGTTAAGTACTCCGTGGGGAATAATGCTAAGAGTGGATATTGATTGAGATGGATACTCATACGTGAGTTGAGCCGGGGTATCTAATAGCAATCTCTTGAGATGGATGCCCATACGTGAGTTGAGGCAGGGTATCTAGTAGCAATATCCTTATCCCATAAACTATGTCCCCTCATAGGTTATTAGCTAGTGGATCTACCTAAGCTAATTGTCACCGATCCTACCTTAGGCAAGTAAGACCACCCTTTTCGGTGTGGGTAACACCGGATTTCATGATTTGCTCACATGGTCTATGTCGGTTAAGGCTTACCCCCACAATGAATGATAATGAACTATGGCTTCTCAATAATGCACTATTTAGTATGGGTGGGGGTATGGGACTTCATCCATGCATTGCACAAGTAGGCTTTGAGAGTAGTCATGGTGTGTTCTTTTATGTTATAATGTATTATGATATGAATATGCTTATAATGATGCTATTGATAATGTTGATATGAAGGCTAAATGTAAAGATGAATGCTTAACTTGGATTGTTGCTATATGTTGATTTCCTTGATATGACTTATTAAATGTGAATGTTCCTTGTCTATGAGTATTAACTAAATATGAGAATAAAGAATGGTAAGTATGATTATGGTGAGCTAAAAGTGGTACTTAGTATAGATGGGATTATGGGATCTTTATCTATGCATTGCACAAGTATATCTTAGGGTTACCTATGAGATGGTTCTACTATGCTATGATGTTATATATGTTGAATATGCGTGTGGCTTATGATTTTATACTAAAGTTCATGATGATTCTCAACTTGGCATATAGCATGTTTCAACTAAAATGTCATTTTTAGCTTATTTTCAAGGTTTTTATGCATGGCTATCATACTTAGTGCATTTTTGTACTAACCCATATTCTCTACATTTTTCTTTAAGTGTAGGCTCCGGTTCTTAAGGTGATCTTATAGTGGTTCAAGCTTGAATCAACTATTCTCCTAGCTTGTGGCGAGTCCTCATGATTTGAGGACGTATGAGTCATTTGTAGTTTCTTTCTAGTTATTTCATTTCGGGTTATGTTGTAAAGGTTGTGTCCCTATTTGATTCAAAAATTGTATTAGATGGCTAATTGAGACAAGTCTAGACTTCCGCTTACTTTCATAAAAGACTTCGATTGTATGGATTAAGTTTTAAAATTCCGCATCATTTCTTTTATCTTATGTTATGAAATCCTAAGGGGATTGTATGAGACCTTTCGGGGTTGAGTATTCCTTGTCACAACTAGGGGGTACTCCTGAGTTGTGACAAACTTGGTAATGAGAGCACAAGGTTTAGAATGATTCTAGGATGATGTCTTATAAGCCACGTCTAGTAGAGTCTTGTTCATAGTGTGAAGCGCGCCACATTAATGAATGAGAGGCTATAAGAAGATTAGGAAATCTCACTTCTTCATTCTCTAAGTCGTGCCATAGAGTTTAACTCTATAAGGTCTTTCTGCTTATCCGAAGGTCTTCAAGATACGACTACTCGAAGGGCTCATGCTACAAGGAGCGAGGGAGAAAATGTTGGTTGTGATACCAATTATTACTATGTGACTAGATAGGACTTGAGATGGTAGTCTTTGATGTTGCCTTTGTTATGAATGAGCTTTGTAGTTGTTTTATGTTAGTGATGCTAGAACCCTACTTGGCCATTGTGAGTTTTGGGTAAGTTGAAAGGTTTGATGAATAGAATTTCTTAAGGGTATAGCATGTATGAGAACCTATGAGTAGACTTGTCTTAAGAACTAGGCATGTATGATGTTTATGAGATGTAGTATTTTGAGGGTGGTATGTGCCACCTAGTTGGGTGAGGGAGAAGAGTTCAAGTGTTGACCAACTTCAAAGAGTTAGTTATCCTTAAGATTGATCTTAAGTATGGTAATTTTGAGTAGGATGTTAGATAATACTTGAATATGATTGGTTGGTAGGTCCCACCAAAGGTGATGATATGAGTTGAAATAGTTTAGAATTGACTTGCTCCGACCTTAGAATTGAAAGAGATGATGCTTAGAAGAGGTCATATAGGCTTACTCCCAAGGGGGGGATGATGTCCCTAGATAGCAAGGTCGTTGAGTGTTCTTGATGTTCATGATTTGGATTGGCTTGAAGTTCTCACCTTGAGAGATGTATTAAGTTTGGGAAGTTTACAACCCGGTAAGGTTATTATGAGTGTTTGACTATGCTTTGAGATTTCTCGAAAGAAGTAGTACTTGAGGTTTTAGTAGGGGGCTTACTCCCAAGGAGGAGATGGTATGCTTAGATAGCAAAATTGTTGAGAGTTTCGATATCCTCATCTCTTTCTTCTATTCCTAATCTAGCTTGTGACAAAGAGTTCATTGTGACTTGTTTCATGTTTTTGGAGTCATATGTGATTTATGCGTTTCCATGGTCTCCTTATGTTGTGCATGTTCTTGATGAAATTCATGTTTAGTAAGAAAATGAGTTTTCATGATTTATGTGTTCCTCATGTTGATGTGCATTTAGTATGAGTTGCCTATATGCTTCATGAGATGAATTTTCAAACACGCTTTAATATGCTTTTGAGAGTAATTGCATAATTTGTTTCAGGTTATTGAGTTGAGCATGCTTTGAGTTAGAGAAGGTAGTTCCTCCTATGAATGTTGACATGTTGAGTTTTCATGCATAATGGGTTGTTAGATGTAGTTCCTACTTCCTTGTTTTGCATTGAGTATGTTAAGATGGAGTTGATGTTTCCTCCTTTGTATTGTGCATTATTTTGATTTCTCATGCATGATGGGCTGCTAGTCTTGAGTCTTTAATTTTGTAAGGTGTCTAGATCGTTATTCCAGGATGAATGTTCCCAAGGGAGAGATAATGTAACACCCCGGAAATTAGTAGGCCTAACTAGAGCTTGTCTTAAGTGTTAGAGTCGTAAAACTTGCTTCTCGAACATAGAATGAAGAGTTTGGGGGTTAAACGTCAAGGTACGACTCCCCACGAACCAACCAAGGGCCCTTGAGGAGGACCCTAAAGCCTAACCCCAAACTTCCCAAAAAGGTGACCTACGAATGGGACCTACAGGGCGTAGGTCCATCCACGCCTCGTGGGAGAGGCTCGTGGGTCATGAGGCCATGATGAGGAGCTGCAGAACCCCACCCACGCCGTGCCAGTACGGGCCGTGGGTCAATCCACGCCCCTTAGGTGGGGGTCGTGGATGGGGCCTGTAGGCTGCCTCAAGTCGGTTAAGTTAGGGGTCTTTAGGTGAATTCCTATTTTAGTTAGTTTGATGTGAGCTCGTTTTATATTGTTTTAATAGACCTATATAAGAGTTTTTAAGTCATTAACTATCCCATTCATCTCATAAATCCCAAACCCAAAATCATAGCCAACTTTCCCTCAAATAATTCTCTCTCTAAAATTTCAAGGAAGAAGAAGAAGAAGGTGAAGGCTAGGGTTGAAGAATCAAGCTTTTCTCCTCAAATTCATGGTAGATCTTCAATAAGGTATGGTGGATTTTTATCTATGGGTAGCCTTCATCCATAGAGCCCCTCCAAAAACCCCAATTTCAAAACTAGAAAACCCAAAAGTTAGGGTTTGATTTCAATCTCATGGATTCCTTTCAAATTCGTTTTAATTGATTGAATTATGTTTGTTTATGGCTATATTGATGATTTTATATGATTTTAAGTTGAATTCCTGAAGAATCAATAAATTACCCTAATTTCTCAAATTGGTTCTTAAAGTGTGGGTATTGATTGATACTAGTAGAAGGTTATAGAATTATGAATTGATTACTTGAATTATGCCGTCATCCATGTTTAATGTACTAATTATAGATGTGTTGGTGAATTATGATCCATCATCCTTGAAGGGAAAATTAGGAGAATTTGATATGATCATGATAGTTATGTACATGCTTTAGGAATACTTTGAAAGTAATGTGATTATAACTATGATGTAATGATGTTGTGTTGATTGAAAGGCTATTCTCGATTATACACTTATGAATGATAATGACATGTTGTGGGAGGTTTTCTCACAATATGGGGATTCTTAGGATGAAAGGCTATTCTCACCTATTAAATCTATGAGCTATCTAATGAATGAATGTCGGGTTGAGATGGATATTGATAGAGATGGATACTCATACGTTAGTTGATACGGTGTATCTAGTAGCAATCTCTTGAGATGGATGCCCATACGTGAGTTGAGGTGGGGTATCTAGTAGCAATCTCCTTATCCCATTTCTCCCATAATAATGAATTTGAGTAATGAAATGTTAAGTACTCCGTGGAGAATAATGCTAAGAGTGGATATTGATTGAGATGGATACTCATACGTGAGTTGAGGCGGGGTATCTAGTAGCAATCTCTTGAGATGGATGCCCATACGTGAGTTGAGGTGGGGTATCTAGTAGCAATCTCCTTATCCCATAAACTATGTGCCCTCATAGGTTATTAGCTACTGGATCCACCTAAAGCTAATTGTCACCAGTCCTACCTTAGGCAAGTAAGACCACCCTTTTCGGTGTGGGTAACACTGTATTCCATGATTTTCTCACATGGTCTATGTCGGATAAGGCTTACCCCCACAATGAATGATAATGAAAAATGGCTTCTCAAAAATTCACTACTTAATGTGGGTAGGGGTATGAGACTTCATCCATGCATTGCACAAGTAGGCTTTGAGAGTAGTCATGGTGTGTTCTTCTATGTTATAATGTCTTATGAAATGATTATTCTTATAATGATGCTAGTGAGAATGTTGATATGAAGGCTAAATGTAAAGATGAATGCTTAACTTGGATTGTTGCTATATGTTGATTTCCTTGATATGACTTATTAAATGTGAATGTTCCTTGTGTATGAGTATTAGCTGAAGATGAGAATAAAGAATGGTAAGTATGATTATGATGACCTAAAAGTGGTACTTAATATAGATGAGATTATGGGATCTTTATCTATGCATTGCACAAGTATAACTTAGGGTTATTTATTAGATGGTTCTACAATGCTATGATGTTATATATGTTGAATATGCTTGTGACTTATGCTTTTATACTAATGTTCATGATGATTCTCAACTTGGCATATCGCATGGTTTCCAACTAAAATGTCCTTTTTAGCATGTTTTCAACGTTTTTATGCATGGCTATCACACTTAGTGCATTTTTGTACTAACCCATATTTTCTACATTTTTCTATAAGTGTAGGCTTCGGTTCTTAAGGTGATCTTCTAGTGGTTCAAGCTTGGATCGACTATTCTCCTATCTTGTGGTGAGTCCTCATGATTCGAGGATTTATGAGTCATTTGTTGTTTCTTTCTAGTTATTTCATTTCGGACTATGTTGTAAGGGATGTGTCCCTATTTGATTCAAGAATTGTATTAGATGGCTAATTGAGACAAGTCTAGACTTCCGCTTGCTTTTATAAAAGACTTCGATTGTATGGATAAAGTTTTAAAATTCTGCATCATTTCTTTTATCTTATGTTATGATATGCTAAGGGGATTGTATGAGACCTTTCGGGGATGAGTACACCTTGTCACATCTAGGGGGTACTCCTGAGTCGTGACACGATTTTTTTGGTCGTGTGAGACAGTGACAGTTGTGGGCGCCCGTTTTGACCAGCTCCGGATGGGATCATCCTTGTCCTCATTGTATTGCTGGAGGACGCTCGCATGGAAGACCGGTTGGATATTGAAGTGTGGAGGTAACGCCACCTTATAAGATATGTTTCCCACCTTGGCAATTATCTTGAACGGGCCCTCGTATTTCCCCACTAAGTTCTGATGTACACCCCTTAGTGCTTTAAACTATCTTGGATTGAACTTTACCAAGACCATGTCTCCAACTTGATATTCCGTGCGACGACGCTTGCGGTCGACACACTTTTTCATCTTTTTCGCTGCCTTGTCCAAGTAAGACTTGGTAGTGTCGAGTTGCTCTTCCCATCCCTTTGCAAGATAGTAGGCACCCTAACTCTTCCCATGGAAAAGGGCTCGTAGAGAATGCATAGTTTAGGGTTGTTAGCGAATCGCCAAGTTGAACAGTGTGTGCACGGTGGACTCGCTCCGTTATAAATTATAAGAGAATTGTGCCAAGTTAAGGAGGTTCACCCAATTCTTTTGATGCGCACTAATGTAGTGCCTCAGGTAGCACTCCAATAGAGCATTTACCCGCTTCGTTTGGCCGTGGGTCTTTGGCTAGAAACTAGTGGAGAAGTGTAACTACATGCCAAGTATGTCGAACAACTCTCTCTAAAAGTTCACAGTGAAACGAGGGGTCTAAATCACTGATAATATGCATCGGCAGCCCCCATAACCTCACCAAATTTTTGAAAAATAACCTGGTAGTCTCCTTTGCGGTGCAACTGGCTGTGGCGGGCATGAAGGTAGTGTTTTTCAAAAAACTATCCACCAAAACAATGGTTGTTCCATACATGTCGGACTTAGGTAAGGAAGTGATGAAGTCCATGGTCACACTTTCCCATGGGCATTCTGCTACAGGTGGTGGCTCCAATAGTCCTCTCGGCTGCTATTGTTCAACCTTGTCTAGTTGGCACACAAGACAAGTTTGCACATAACATTCAACATCATCTCGCATGCATGGCAAATAGTAAACCACAATAATCAACGCCCTCGTGCGTCACTGCCGCAGAATCCTAGCCCACGTTTATTGTGGCTCTCCTTAATGATTTGTCGCCTGATAGATCCAAACTTGGGTACATAAACCGTCCAATCGGCAGTGAGCAAAAGGCCATCTTTCACCAAAAAGATCCTTGTGTTGCCTTGGGCGGCAAACTCCATACGATTCTTGCATCTGTATCATGCTGCTCGCCTTCCTTAAGGAAATATCTTATCTCAGACACTTTTGTGGGTGTCACAACCAAAGGGCACCCCCTATATGTAACATGGCCTACAAGACCCCGAGAGGTCTCATATAAGTCACTTAGCTTTCATAGTCTAGATAATAGAAATCGATAAGATTTAAAACAATTTCAACACAATCAATATTTTATAAAATGAAGCGGAAGTCTGATACACTTGTCTCAAAACCCATCTAATACAAATGAATCTCGGCACACAACCCAAACAACAATGTTCAAAACTAAAATGAAATGATACATAGAAAGTAGTGGCCAAATCCTTGAATGCTATGAGGACACACGAATCTTTAACCTTGCCTCTACTATGGATCCTAGCCACGGTGATGAGAGTTGGGAACGCCTGACCCTACATTTGGATTAGAAATCTAGGCAAGAGTATGCGTTAGTACAAAAATATACTAAATATGATAGCTTGCATAAACATAACATAAACATAAGAGTTAGACAACATAAGTCAGAAAGCATAATCAATTCACATAATAGATCATATCACATATAAGGAGTACTTCTTGAAGTAACCTCAATTCAGACTTAGTCAAGACATGGGTAATCCTCCACTAGTCTTACTCATCATGGAAGGCAAACTTAAGCAACAATCCAAGCTTAACGCCTATCATAACATATCCTAGCTTATCTTTTAAAGACATGTGGAATAGCCTCTTGCCTTACTAGAAAGGAGCATGGGTAATCGCCTCTGGCCCTTCTTACTTTGGGATCATGGGTAGTCGCCTCTTGTCCCTCTTAATATAGGATCATGGGTAGTCGCCTCAAGTCCTTTCATCAGGTGACATGGGTACTCACCTCTTGTTCTTCTATGATATGATATGGGTACACGCCTCTTGTCTCTTACTTAGGATCTTGGGTATTCGCCTCTACTCCGACTCTAAGGAATATGGGTAATCACCTCATATTCTTCTCATTAGAGGTCAAGGGTAACCGCCTCTAGCCTCACCATATTCATAGTTCCTAAGCTTAGATTCTCTTTAGGTGAGCAATCCTTTCAACCTAGAATTGTTCAATGTGAGAAAGAATTTCACATTCATACATTAGAAAATCATGTTGGTAAATCCCTTCCATAAATATCACATCCATAATCATCAATTCACAACATATGCTTCACTCTCAAAGAAATTCATATCATAATCATCACATATGCTTCAATCTCAAAGAAATTCCTAATGTATCTTATTTATCCAATAAGAATACACCTAAATCCATACATTCTCCTTTCAAAGAGTAAAACCCATTTACATCAATTTCATCCTAGAAATGGGTTAAGCTTGACTACATGGGAATTCATTATAAAATCAAGTAATCCTCTCAATTAATGCATAATAAATCATAATACAATCAATTGAATGAACATTCATAAAGACCCATTACTTAGAAGAAAATCCCAACTCAAATTAGGGAATTTCTACTTTTCAATTGCGGAACATATGGGCTCCATGGATGCAAGGTGTCCATGGATGAATAAAGCTATCATACTTTCTATCAAAGTCCAAAAGCAATTGAGGAATGGAGACTTGACCATCAACCCTCGCTTGAATCTCCTTCTTCAAACTTCTAGAGAGAGAAATATCTTGGGGAGGAAGAACTTTGGTCTTCTTTTAGAATTTCATGAGAATGACTTGAATGAACTAATTTAGGGGTTAAAATCACTTATATAGGGGGTCTTAGACATAGGCAAAATGACATAGTATTAGTATAAAATAATTAGAAAAAGACAAAACTACCCCTGAAACTAACTGTCGACTTGCCAGCTACGAGTCACAACTGACGGACCGTGGACAGACAAATGGTCCTTCCTGCACAGCTGTCGTTCGTCATCTGAAACATGTACTTTTGGGTTCTCGAAAACCGATTGTGGACCCACCGACGGTCAGTTGGTCCGATCGTGGTTCCAAGACTCCTAGACATTCTTTAGGTGCCCACCCACGAACCAAACCTATGGTCCGTGGTTCACCTCATGGGCTCTGGTTGGCCTTCGTCGATTACACCCGAGAACTCTAAAATCTTGCTATGTTGTCCGTTCTCGAATCTGAGGTGTTACATTCTCTCCCCCTTGGGATCATTCGTCCTCGAATGTGTCACAACCCAGGGGTACCCCCTAGATGTAACATGGCGTATAGAACCCCGAAGGACTCCATACAAGCCACTTAGTCCTCATAACATAAGCAATAAAACAATAAGAGCTAAACACATTTAAAGTCTCAAAAAGTTTTCCATAAAAGAAAGCGGAAGTCTAGACACTTTAGCTCATCATAGAAATCTATTACAATACCGAATGAAATAGGGCCTAGCCCATACAACATGTTCAAAAGGGAAATTACATGAAATAAACTAAATAGAAGGAAATATGTCCTTGAGTCATGAGGGGTCACCAAGCTTGGGGAAAACAATCAAACTCCAAGTTCTAGCCACAAGAATGATCACCTCGAGAAATGGACCCTACACTTGGGAAATATGTTGGCAAAAGTAGTCGTTAGTATAAAAATGCACTAAGTATGATAGCCATGCATAAAAACACTTGAAATATCCAAAAATGACATTTCATTTGAAAGCATGCAATTTTCCAATTAAACATGCATAAGAGGTTAGAAATCATAAGTCATAAAACATAGGCAATATAAGTCGTCATTATCATTAAAACCTTTGGAACTCATATACAAAGCTTCTTGTGTAACCATAGTTCATCATTCATATTCTTGTTCTTCTTGTGGGAATAAGCCTTAACCAACATGAGATCATGTGAGCTATAACATGATCACCTGGACTTACCCACACCGAAAAGGGTTGTCCTACTTGCCTAAGGTAGAACCATGGTTTGTTAGCTTAGGTAGATCGACTAGCTAAATAATCTACGGGGGCACATAGTTATGGGATAAGGAGATTGCTACTAGAAACCCGGACTCAACTTACGTAAAAGGTTTCCATCTCATGAGACATACTTGGGAAACCCGAACTCAACTTGCACAAAAGGCTTCCATCTTATTTTCAATATCCACTTGGTGCTAAGTATTAATCCCACGGAGTACTTATTAAGTCTTAACTTAACTCATGTTTCATGGAAGGATGTCCTTGACAATCAATCCAACTTAGTTCATTAGGATATCTCTTAGATAATGCGTGAGAAAACGTTTCACATCATGTCTACATGTACATACTAGATTCGATAAGGTGGGAAAGCCTTTATACCTAGAATCTTCATTATGTGACAGAACCTTTCACATAATGTTCATTATGTGTTCATGAGAATAGTCTTTCAACCAACACAACAACAATATCATAATCATTGACACTTTACTCTCAAAGTGTTCTAAAAGTATTTACATAGATTTCATAAAACATACATAATCTCATACTTTGCCCATTCAAGGTTCAAAGCTTACTTTCAATCAACACATCTAGAATTCAAGCATTAGATATGGATATCATTATAATTCAGCTGATTCTATCACTTCATGCATTAATTCATAACATCCTTCTTTCATCAACAAAAACCCACATCATACGATCACAATTTGAGAAATATGGGAATTTCATGAGTCCTTGGGAATACATCATAAAAACCATAGGAAATCGTCAATTCATGCTTAATATAACATAATTCAACCATTAGAATCAAGTTTGAAAGGAACCCATGACTTTTGAATCAAACCCTAACAATTGGGGATTTCTATCTTTTGAAATTGGAGATTTTGAGAGCACTCCATGGATGAAAGCTATCCATGGATGAAAACTACCATACCTTAACCACAAAGCCCAAAGAAATTGATGTGAAAAAACTTGCTTCTTCAACCCTAGCTTGAATCTCCTTCTTCTTCTTGTTCCTCAAGTTTTCTAGAGAGAGAAATATTTTGAAAGGATGAACTTTGAGGTTTTCTTTTAGATTCTAGGGAGAATGACTTAATTTGGGGAAATTTGAGAGTAAAATGCTTATATACTTTACTAGATGAGGGTGAAACGACGTAGTATCGAATTTAGGAAACTATAAAATGACATTAAAGACCCTAACTTAAATTTACGAGTACGGGACGCTGAGGCTCACCAAGGGCACTCAGTGACACGCCAAGGGCACTCGGCAACACGCCAAGTGGATCCTTGGCTCGCCTAAAATTACAGTAGCTCCTTCCATGGAGCAAGCAACTTGGCGATGGGGGGAGGCAGGGTTGGCGATGCGCCTACTAGTCGGCGAGCCCTGACCTGGCCCGCCCAAAGTTCCAGCACTTAGGGCCATCAAGGCAGCCCACTAGGCGATGGTAGGGGCCTTTGGTGGATCGCTAAGTAGCATTGGCGACCACACTTCCCCTCGCCAAGTTGCGTTGGGGAAAAATGTTTTCCTTCAACAAATTCCCAAGGTATTTTAGGCCCTTGCCCTCTTCCATATCTTGTAACCCCCACGCACTTAGCCCTAGCTTAACCTACTAGATTCCGGGGTGTTACAATATCTCCCCCTTGGGAACATTCGTCCTCGAATGATGATCTAGACACCTTACGGAGGTAAAGACTCAAGACTAGCAGCCCACCATGCATGCAATATCATAACAATGCACAAAACACAGGAGGAAACATCCACTCCAACTCAACATACTCAATGCATCACAAGGAAGTAGGAACTACATCTAACAACCCGTTATGCACGAAGTTCAACATTTCTCATGTTCTTAGAAGGAAGTACCATCTCCAAGCTACAAGCATGCTCAACACAATCTCATGCACCCTTTATGCAATTTACTCTCAAAAAGCATAAGCAAAAGTATGTTCATCAATTCATCTCATGAAGCATATAGGCAATTTATACTCAATGCACAATAACATGAGGAAAAAATTAATCATATACACTCATTTCCTTTTTAAACATAACTTTTTCATGAACAAGCATAACATAGGGAAATCATGAAAAACTCATATAACGCACATGACTCCCAAAACAAGGAAAACTCAAGAGGAATTAATTACCTCAAGCTAGAATAGGAGTAGAAGGAAAAAGATGAGGATAACAGGACATCATATCGGCCTTGGCCTCCCAAGTAGAACCCTCAACTAGTTGATTCCTCCACAAAACTTTTACGGAAGATACCTCCTTCTTTCTCAATTTCTAAACTTGCCGGTCTAGAATCTCTAGTGGAACTTCCTCATATGAAAGACTTTCATTGACTCCCAACCCTTCTAAGGGAATAATGGATGTCGGATCTCCAACACACTTCTTAAGCGTAGAGACATGAAACACCGGATGCACCGAAGCCAACTCACTTGGCAAATCTAACTCATAGGGAACCTTATCAATACGTCTCAAAATTTGGTATGGGCCTACATACCGAGGACTAAGTTTCCCTTTCTTGCCAAATTTCATCACACCCTTCATGGGTGAGATTTTCAAATAGACCCAAATGTTAACTTCAAATTCTAGATCCTTTCTCCTCACATCAGCATAAGACTTTTGCCGACTTTGAGCAGATCTCAACCTCTCTCTAATGAGTTGAAAATTCTCAATGGTTGCATGAACCAATTCGGGTCCTATAAAAGAAACTTCACCCACCTTAAACCAACCAACGGGAGACCTACATCTCCTACCATTCAAGGCCTCAAATAGAGCCATACCGATGCTTGAGTGATAGCTATTACTGTAGGCAAACTCTATCAATGGCAAATGGTCATCCCAATTACCCTTAAAATCAATTACACAAGATATTAAAATATCCTCCAAAGTTTTGATGGTACGCTCCGCTTGCCCATCAGGTTGGGGATGAAAATCCGTGTTGAGCTTAACCTTTGTGCCAAGCCCTTTTTGGAAAGACTTCCAAAAATGTGAAGTGAATTTAGGGCTACGGTCGGAAATAATGGATAAAGGTAGTCCATGCAACTTCACCATTTCTCTTATGTACAAATTAGCATAGTCCTCTGCTGAAAATGAAACTTTGACGGGAATAAAGTGGGCCGATTTTGTCATCCGATCCACAATAACCCAAATAGAGTCATGTTGTCTCCGGGTGCGAGGCAAATCGACAATAAAGTCCATGTTCACATCTTTCCACTTCCAAATAGGAATACCTATATCTTGGGATAAACCTCCCGGTCTTTGATGCTCTACTTTAACTTGTTGACAATTCCAGAATTTAGCCACAAACTCCGCAATGTCCCTCTTCATCCCGTTCCACCAATAGACCTCCCGCAAATCACGGTACATCTTGGTGGCTCCCGGGTGAATGGAACACCGTGAACCATAGGCTTCCGACAAGATTTGCTCTCTCAAGTCATCAACATTAAGAACACATAAACAGCCTTGGTATGTAAGTACACCATCTCCCCATTAAGAAAAAGCCTCCATAGATTTCTTAAGCACCGCCTCTTTTAATTCAACCAAAATAGGATCAAGGCCTTGTTTAGATTTCACATCCACCACAAAAGACGATTCAGACCCATTGTGAACCATGAAACCACCTTTGGTGGAGTCCACTAACTGAACACCTAATCGGGCTAAATATGAACATCTCGAACCAACTCTTTCTTATCATCATCGATATGAGCAACATTACCCATAGACAACCTACTAAGATGATCTGCTACCATATTTGCCTTATCGGGGTGATAAAGAACACTCATGTCATAAAAGCCACGTTCATTTGCGAAGATTCAAATCCTTTTGACTAAACACATATTGTAAGCTCTTATGATTGGTGAAGACATCAACATGAACCCCATACAAATAATGCCTCCATATCTTCAAGGCAAAAACAACCACCACTAACTCAAGGTCATGGGTAGGATAATTCTTCTCATGGATTTTAAGTTGCCTTGAAGCATAGACAATCATTTTACCATTTATCATAAGCACACATCCCAACCCAACTCTAGAGGCATCACAATACACAACAAAACCATCCGTACCTTCCGATAAAGTCAACACCGAAGTGGAAGTAAGTCTATCTTTCAACTCTTGGAAACTTTTCTCACAAGCTTCCGACAAAATTAACTTAGCCTTCTTTTGAGTCAAAGCCGTCAACGGAGAGGCAATGGAAGAAAACCCCTCAACAAACCTTCTATAATAACCGGCAAAACCCAAGAAGCTTCTAATGTCTGAAGGAGTTAGAGGTCTAGGCCAACTCTTGAACGCATCCGTCTTCTTAGGATCTACCTCAATACCCTTATTAGAAACAATATGACCGAGGAAAGCTACGGACCTTAACCAAAAGTCACACTTGCTAAACTTTGCAAAGAGTTGTTGGTCCTTAAGAACTTGTAACACAGTCCTCAAAAGGTCCACATGCTCATTCTCACTCATTGAATAGATCAAAATATTATCAATAAACACGATCACAAACATGTCAAGGTATTGCCTAAATACTTTATTCATCAAGTCAATAAATGCCGCCGGAGCATTAGTAAAACCAAACGACATCACTAGGAATTCATAATGACCATATCGAGTTCGGAAAGCCATCTTTGGAATGTAATTTTCTCTCACCTTCAATTGGTGATAGCCTGACCGAAGATCGATCTTAGAGAAGTAACTTGCCCCTTGAAGTTGGTCAAACAAATCATCTATCCTTGGAAGAGGATATTTATTCTTAATTGTCACCTTTTTCAACTGACGATAGTCTATACACATACAAATAGACCCATATTTCTTTCTAACGAATAATACCGAAGCACCCCATGGAGAGATACTTGGTCGAATAAAACCATCTAGCAGATCCCTCAACTGTTCTTTCAACTCCTTTAACTCCATCGGGGCCATTCTATAAGGAGGAATTTAAATAGGTTGCGTATCTGGGAGAAAGTCAATACTGAAGTCTATTTCCCGCTCAGGAGGAATACCGGGTAGATCATCTGGGAACTCTTCCGAAAACTCATTTACAACGGGAACCGACTCAAGAGATGGGGTTTCAGAATTTACATCCCTCACCCTAAAAAGATGGTAAAAGCAACCCTTAGAGATCATCTTTCTAGCTTTAAGACATGAAACAATCTGACCCTTAGGTATATAATTTCCCCCCTTCCACTCAAGGATAGGTTCATTCGGGAACTGAAACTTGACCATACGAGTTCTAGAATCAACAGAAGCATAACAAGAGTGCAGCCAATCCATACACAAGATAACATCAAAGTCTAACATATCAAGTTCTACCAAATCAACAAGAGTAACTTTATGGAATATGGAAATGAGACATCTTCTATAAACCCTCTTAGCCACCACAGAATCACCCACAAGATTAGAGACAGAAAAGGTTTCTAACAACACATCAGGGAGCACATCAAATCTCATAGCCACATAAGGTGTCACAAAATACAAAGTAGCACCGGGGTCTAACAAAGCATACACATCTATATGGAAAACTTTTAACATACCAGTGACCACGTCCGGAGAACTCTCTTGTTCACCTCGGTTTTGGAGAGCATAGAAGCGGTTTTGCTTGGGAGCATTGGAATTTGAACCACTAGGAGGAGCTTTCTTGCCCTCTCTTCCTCTAACCTTAAGCATCGGGAAATCCCTCATTTTGTGACTATTCTCTCCAATACTAAAACAACCGTCCATGTCGGCTAGGCACCTACCATTATGTTTCTTCCCACACTTCGCACAAGTAGGCCTATTTACAGAAGATCCACCACTATTACCTCCTTGAGGTTTAGGGTTAAACACCCTATACTTGTTGACTCTTGGAGGAGGGTTTGAGGAACCTTGGCCAGAATACCTTTGTTTAAACCTAGGTCGGCCTTGCCCATCGGACCTTGTACTAGAGAAGTTCCCATCACCGATCCTAGCCCTTTTCACCTCCCTATTCTTTTCCTGGAGTTTCTCTTCCTCCATTTGTTGGGCATGCACCATGAGATGTGAAATATCCATATCTTGGATAAGCATTGATGTACGACATTCTTTGATTACCATGTCGGACACTCCCGTCACAAATTTATTCATCTGAGCCCTTGAATCCGCCACAATAGTTGGAGGGTACTTGGATAGCTGGGTGAACTTTAGAGCATACTCCCTCACACTCATACCTCCTTGACGAAGGTTAATAAACTCTTGCACCTTCGCTTCCCTCAACTCTAGGGGAAAGAACCTATCAAGAAATGCTGATTTAAATACTTCCCACTCTACGGGACCCGCTCCTACCGACCTCTCATCCTTCCATTGATTATACCACACTTGAGCAACACCTTTCAATTGGTAAGAGGCTAACTCCGCCTTCTCTACCGGAGTCACCCCCATAATAGCAAGTACCTTATAGACCTCGTCGATAAACTCTTGAGGATCTTCCTCAACTTTGGAGCCATAAATTTCCGGAGGGTTCATCCTTGCAAAGTCCCTCACTCTTGAAGCTGCCAAATTCACATTAGGGTTTACGGCAGCTACAACCTCTCTATTAGTTTGAGCCGTCATGGCTTGGGCCAACACTTTAAAAGCCACCCTAAACTCCGCATTTGTCAGTTGCTCGGCCAAAGGATCAACCGGAGCTTGAGGAGCTTGTGGAGGAGCTCCTTGATTCACATTGCCTTCCTCATTCCTTCAAGCGAAAGTATTTCGAGTAGTCATATCCTGTAGACCATCGGATAAGGATTAGGAGAAAGAACTTATTGAGTTAAACTTCATCACAAGACTTAAGAGTAATGAAAGAAGTGGAATTTCTTAAACATCATGTAGCTTCTCATTCATAAATGTGGCGCGCTTCACACTCATGAACAAGACTCTACTAGACATGGCTTATGAGACATCATCCTAGAACCATTCTAAACCATATGCTTTGATACCAAGTTTGTCACGACCCAGGGGTACCCCCTAGATGTAACATGGCGTATAGAACCCCAAAGGACTCCATACAAGCCATTTAGTCCTCATAACATAAGCAATAGAACAATCAGAGTAAAACACATTTCAAGTCTCAAAAAGTTTTTCATAAAAGAAAGCGAAAGTCTAGACACTTTGTCTCATCATAGCCATCTATTACGATACCGAATGAAAGAGAAGGCCCATACAACATGTTGAAAAGGGAAAGTACATGAAAGAAACTAAACATAAGGAAATTCATCCTCGAACCATGAGGACTCACCATGCTCAGGGAAAACAATCAAACTCCAAGCTCTAGCCACAAGAACGATCACCTCGAGAACTGGACCCTACACTTTGGAAAAATGTAGGAAAAAGTAGGCGTTAGTACCAAAATGCACTATGTATGATAACCATGCATAAAGACACTTTAAATATGCAAAAAGGGCATTTCATTTTAAAGCATGCAATTTGCCAAATTAAACATGCATAAGAGGTTAGAAATCATAAGTCATAAAACATAGGCAATATAAGTAGTCATCATCATTAAAACCTTTAGAATTCATATACAAAGGTTCTTGTGTAACCATAGTTCATCATTCATATTCTTGTTCTTGTTGTGGGAATAAGTCTTAATCGACATGAGATCATGTGAGCTATAACATGATCACACGGTGTTACCCAGATCGAAAGGGTTGTCCTACTTGCCTAAGGTAGAACCATTGCTTGTTAGCTTAGGTGGATCCACTAGCTATATATCCCTTGGGGCTATTGAGGTTAGCTGCAGAAATGTGACCTATGCCTAGAAGGGCTATGTTCTGCCTACAGGGCTATATTGACGCCTAATAAGGCTATGTGTTGTTTCCTACGAGGGCTATGATGTTGTCTAAGAGGACTATGTTACTGCCTAAGAGTGTTATGTGTTGCCTACGGGGCTATGTTGATGCAAAAGAGGGCTATGTGCAGCCCAAAGAGCTATGATGTTGCCTAAGAGGGCTATGCGCTGCCTACGGGGATATATCGTTGCCAAAAAGGGCTATGTGACTTCTTACAAAGACAAGGGGCTACTAATAGGGGTACGTAGGATGATTTGGCACCTTCTGGGCTTATGGGGGCCTAGGTAGGTGGTGTGTTGTTTGTACCTGCCGAGCTTATGGGGGCTTGGTTAGGTTGTTAGTTGATAATTTGTTTGTATATTTAGATTCAGTAGTGGGTTAGCATGCTTATCTAAA
>JAJONR010003459.1:0-60629 GCA_029582245.1 Solanum etuberosum | reverse complement strand
AAAGAGTTAAGAGTAGAGTTCAAGAAAGTCTTTGAGTTCAATTGTGAATCCTTTGAGATCAACTGTCGATTTGAGCTACGTTTTGAGGAAGTAAGTATGAGAATGAGAAGAGTCGTATACATGAGTTTCATATTATTATTTAGACCCTTGAGTCAAGTCGTTCATGCCCATAAATTTTGCATGAACTCCATCAGTTGAGTATCTTTGAGAGGAGTAGTATCTTCAAGTTCTAAGTCTTGAGTATTGAGTTCCTAATCATTTTTGGGATTATATTCCTAATCATGGGGCTACTACATGTTACTCATGAAGGTCCTTGAGTTGAGTAGTTCATGCCCATAATTCCGCATGAACCCTATGAGTCGAGCAGTCTTGAGATGAGAGGTATCATTAACATTCTTGAGTTTAGTCGTTCATGTCCATAATTCCGCATGAACCCTATGATTTGAGTTATAAATTTTGAAAAGCTTTTTAAAGCCAACAGTTGAGTTCTTAAACTGAGTTTTGAGAAAGTAAAGATGAGTTTTAAGAAAAGAGTTTCTAAAGCATGATTAGTAGGACAATCGAGTATGCCACCAATGTATGAGCAGTATGGTATTAGATATACCATCAATGTTTATGTAGTATGACTTCCCGAGTCATCAATGATCATATAATAATATCATTTCAAAATGTTTTTGAGAAAGAGTTTTCAATTATGAGTATAAGGGGACTATGTATTCCCAGAGGCATCAATTTTTACATTGATAAAAGAGAAACTGAGATTTCTAAATGAGTTATGAGTTCAAAAGTTATTTCAAGAGTAGTTACCTCTTTTAAGAGGGTAGTTTGAGCAATTATCTCAAACCACAGAAAGAGTCATGTTTTTAAACATATGAGCTAGTTACGTTTTGGGAGTAGTATTGAGCATCGATATGGGAACGAGTTTGAGTTCAGATAATTCAAAGTCTCCATAAACCGTGTAGCCAGCATGGGTAGAAAAGGGTCATACTTTTTAGATGATTCCTTAATGCTTTTAGCATAGACTAGTGGATCCACTTAGTGAGTTAGGTTCTATACCCCCGGCAAGGTATAGGACGGCCCTGGCAGCGTGAGGCAAAATGTTGTATCATCACATAACTCATAGTGATGGTTGTCGGTTAGAGAAACTCCCACAGAGATATTTGTATTTTTATATACACAGAGTTTATTTTGTATTTTCATATACAAACAGAGTTTATATTGTATCATTGCATACAAACTGAGTTACTATTAAATTTTTCAATACATTGAGTTGCTTTCTACTGTTTTAAAAGTTTTCCATATATTGCATATGTATTGTTGCTTTATATTGAGTAGAGTATCTAGAGTTGAGTATCCAGAGTCGAGTACCAGAGTCGAGTACCAGAGTCGAGTATCCAGAGTTGAGTATCCAGAGTCGAGTATCTTATAATCGAGTTGAGCCTTATTTCACTAAGTTGAATATCTTATAATTGAATTGAGCCTTATTTCAATGAGTTGAATATCTTATCATTGAGTTGAACTATGTTTCCTTTTTATCAAGTTCAAGCTTATGTTTATGCTTTAGAATTCCTCTTACATGATCGTACATTCCACATACTGAGCCATTTGGCCTGCATCGTTTCATGATGCAGATACAGGTATTCAAGATCATCAACAGGCGATTCTTTGATACCCCATGCAGTTCGGGTTAGCTATGGTGAGCCTCCTTGCTTTCGGAGGGTTCCACTTGTACTTTCAGCTATATCAGTTGTTAGGATGTCGTGGGTCTTGTCCCGACATCCATCTTTGTCAGTTAGAGGCTTCATAGATAGACGGTAGGGTTTCAGAAGTCTGTTCATTTATTTGGTTAAATGTTTTAAAGACTTAAGTTGCCTATTTTATGGCGAGTTGAATATATTATTTTTATTCAGTTTTTTTTAAGCTTTTGAATGCTTAAGTTAGTCTTCCACTTGTAGTCAGCCAGGATGAGGGTTCGCTTGGGAACCAACAATGGTTCTCGAGTGCCGGCCACGTCCAGGGTGTAGGCTCGGGTCGTAACACCTCATCACTGACTGAGAAGTTTCCATCGAGGGTGAGTTTCAGAAAAAAAAATGTTTGTGTCTCCTCAAGTATGATGATTTTGTAGAAAAAAGTCGTCTCAATAAGATATCACTCGATGATTATAAATATTTTTAATATTCATTATGTTTTTTTCATGAGTACATTATACATATATTACAAATACCATCATAATTATAGACATTATTTGCGCATCAACCACTAATCTATCACAATAATTAGATCTGATAATGATTTGTGATGAATACTCGCATAAGTTGAGTTACATCATGATTCATGGTATAAAAGTATAAAAAAAATTATGTTTATCTATTTTGACACATACAAAATTTCAGAAGCATTATCACACAAAAGTGTTGATCACCATAAATGATACATTTTCATCAACTGTATATTTTAATGAAATATTATTCTTGAATATCAAATACACTCATTCCACACAATTGATAGAGAAATTTTCCGTCTCCTAATTGCTCCTCTTTTGGTCATAGTTATGCAAGTTGTGCGTGTGTGTGCGTGTATATATATATTCATACTTTATAAATTCAACAGAAAAAAATCATAAATTTACCTACTATAGTGATCAATAAACTGTTGACAAAATAATTACCTATTTGAAATGGCTCCAATCAAAGGTACCTCTACCAACGACTTTTCTTTCTCGTTTTCAGACCCTAACTCGCCTAGAATCGAATGGTTTCTTCTTCAATCACTTAGAATCGAATGCTCAACATATGAACACGATAATCTACTCAAAACCACCCTCAAATCACTAACTTTTATCTCAAGAACTCATCAAAATCCCAAGAATCAAGATTACGAAAGAAAATTCCAAGAAAACTCAACAAGAACTCAAATCCTTCAATCTTTTGAACGAAATTGCATTTAACTAACATGATTGGCGTGTGGGTGAATGAACCAAAGACTATGAGAACTCACATACCTCTTAGGGATCAAACCCTTGGCGAAACAATCCTCGATTCGCAAGAAATTCTGACGAACGCCTTGAATCTTCCCTCCTTTCTCCTTTTTTCTCTTATTGATCTTTCTTCTAAAACCCTAAGCATAAATTGGATTTGTGAAAACTGAACCAAATTAGTTTAGACCCCTAAATATTACCAAAATTCCTTTTAATCTGATTGGGTAAGGAAAAGACCAAAATACCCCACACAATTTCGGGTAACTTTTCTTAATTGGACAGCCCGCATATCTCCCTCATACAAGTTCAAAAATTAGCAAACTTGGCGGCGTTGGAAAGAGGATTCCAAGAACTTTCATTTCATATCTTATGGGACAGCTAACTCATCTTGTACTAAAAGTTCTGGTCGTTTGAAGTTGACCCTAAACTCATAACTTAAGCATAACTTGTAAAATTTCAGATTTGGCTCTTTCCAAATTAGTTCTTTCTAAATTTAGCTCTTTCAAATACCGAGGTGTTACAAATGGGCCCATGAAGTCAATACCCCACATATCAAAGATTTCTACCTCAAGAATATTGTTTGGTGGCATCTCATGTCTTCTAGACACGGTACCCAATCTTTGACACTAATCACATTCTTTTACATAAATTATAGAGTCTTTGAATAAAGAGGGCCAAAAGAAGCCATATTTCAATACTTTGTGAGCTGTGCACTCTCCTCCATAACCTCTCGAGAACTTGCTTAACCTCATTTTCCGAAATGCATCTTCTCACAACTTGATCTACTCCTTGTTTATTTAGCATCAGGCTTCAGCTTGTTTCTTTATTGAGCAGTTGCGCCTGGTGGGAACACTCCAGTCGCCAATAAATTTACTATTTCAGCATACCACTACACTTGGGATATATCTAAGGCCATCAACTGCTCATTCAGAAACTCTTCACGTATTGTGTCCCCTTCATGCACATGAGAGAAGTCTTATAACCTCGAAAGATGATCAGCTATTTGATTCTCTGTACCTTTCCGGTTCAAATTCTTGAAGAAGCAATATCCATCGAATGAACCTTAGGTTAGCATCATTCTTGTTGAATAGGTACCTAATAGCTGCATGGTCAGTATAAACAATCGCTTTGGTACCTACCAAATAAGATATGAACTTGTCGAACGCAAACACTAGATCAAGCATCTCCTTCTCAGTCACTTTGTAACTAGCTTGAGATGAATCAACGGTCTTGCTAGCATAATATATCGAATGGAACACCTTCTCTTGCTAGCATAATATGCCTCTGTGGTTCCACACTTGGTCAGACTTCCTTGAACCTTCATCTCCACTGCAGTACCTATTGTCCGTGGTTGGCTCCGTCGCTGGCCACTTCTGCAATTTTCAGCTCTTATCTCAATCAACCACATCCGAACCTATTTCCTGCAAGATTACACGGAAACCATCATATATAATAACAAAATTCTCAAGATTTACACAAAACTCCAAGTGAAATGCATCAAAAATACCGTAAAGTCACGGTCTATCATCACGTTTCGACACATACATTGGATCGGGTGTCACGTTCCGACAAATATATTGGATTGGGTGTCACGTTCCGACACACTAACAGTTTGGGTGTGGGTTCCATGAGAGGACCACTTGTGATTATTACATTCATATCTACCTGTCATTGATATTGGGAATTTGTATGTTGCTCCTGAAATGATAATTGAGCTATGCGTTCTGTATATGTGTGTTTACTATGTTGTAATTACTTGCTTGTATTTCGCTTACTGGAGTGGCAGCGTGATCCTACCAGTACACTGTGGTTGTGTACTGATACTGCACTTGCTCGTTCTTTGTTGAGTACAAGGCATCTTCAGGCGGCTACTGATAGACCTCAGCTAGGGGATCATTAATCGAGACAGGATTTAAGGGTGAGCCAGTTCTTTCAGGCTGCCATGGATCCTCTATTTTGTTTAGTCCATTCTTTTCGGACTCAGACTATATAGTTAGGCTTATTCGTATGTTTAGTTTCGGGGTTGTACCCCTTTTCCTTAGACTTGTTGAATTATAGAGTTTTGGTACAATGACTTTCAGGTTCTAGGGGTTGAACTTTCGCAATAGTTTTGTTTAGCTGTTTATTTAAAACCTTTGGAATTTATGGGAACTCCATTTTTACTAGTCATTTAAACCTTCTTCCGTATCTTTAAAGGCTTTAGTTATTTAAGTTGCTTAGTCTGGTTGTAGTAATGGTTCTCCCACCGGAGGGTTAGTGTGGGTGCCAATCATGGCGGTCTGGGTCGTGACAATAGCTCCCATTTAGGATCAATCAAGATTGGAGCTTAAATTAAGTTACGCTTTAGCACCTCAAACGCTTTCACGGAATTTTCATCAAACTCAAATTTCACCTCTTTCTCCGAGAGACTGCACATAAGTCTGGCAGCCAATTGTTCCTCAACTCTAACCGTTCTTGAATCAGTTAATAGACCTCTTGTTTTCATCTTATCTGCAAGTTGCAAGAAACATCGAACATTCATATGTAGTAGGTCATAGCATCCACGAGGATGTCCTTCAATCAAATCTTTGATAAACTCCGCTCCAATTAAAGTACACATTTTTCCAAAAACTAAACACCAAGAAGTGATCTTCCTTTTCCATCTTATATGACAAGAAAATGAATTAATTTTAGAAGTGTAATGACATAAGAAAGAGCGGAATATTCTTATGATGGCAATTTGGAACAAAAATGTAACGTAATTTGAAAACAAAGAAGAGTTAAATAATAGTATCATGTACAATTTCAACAAAAAATTCAGCATTTTTCTTATCCAGCAAGGAGGTTATCAGTTTGCATTGTTCATTCATCATCGAAGTCTAATTCCAATATCAAAGGAATTGATTTTTCAGCACAAGTACTGTTTTTTGGAATTCATGTTGTAGCCTTATTTGTTCTTCAGCTATTGTTGTCCATCTATCAACAGATTTGGCCAATAGAATTCTTAATTCTCTTTGGACGTGATGTAAAGTTCATGTATGTTCTGAACAAATTATATATCCATCATCCTGGTCAACAAATTGTGTATCTTTAGGAGCATGTGTGATAACTTTTTCACCAGTTGTATCATCATCAGTGAATTCACTTTGAAAATCCTCGACATCATTAATTTTACACTCATTCCTACCATCAGTATAGGAAACTTGTTCGTCCTATACTGAGAATCTTTTGGGTGTGCCTTAATAGTCTTAAGTCAGAAAAATGAATAACATAAATCTAAACTAAATCGAGAAGAAAATAATGTGTGTGTGTGTGTGTGTGTGTGTGTGTGTGTGTGTAACTCACTGCAATGTATTGCTCCCAGACATCATCTTCAACATCAACTTTTCAAGTTTCTTCATTCTACCCAGGCCCTTAATGAATTTGTTGCATGAACTATGAAGAAATGAAAATAAATGAACTCAATGAGTATTATCTCATGTCCAAACAAAGATGCATAACATATATATCCAAACAGCCAAATAACGATAGAAATGTACGTTTTTATTTTAAATGGTGATATACTGTTACAAAGATTCATATTCATAAAAGTGTAAAAAAATTCCACCTTTTGGTTGTAATTATAATCTATCTTTTTCCTACTTATAGAGAATAATTGAGACGGAACAATCAAGATTGAAGCGGTTTTTATCTCTTATACTACGTACTTCAAAATATGGATAGATAGTTTGTCTTGGAATTAGCAAAAATGATTTTTTCTGCTGCTATGACTTGCACCTGACTGTAGTTAACTGCAGTGTTTCCAATAACTAAAAAATTCATGTCTTAAACATGCTAATCTTATGTGTTCTTTTGAACTAGGAAAGAAAATTGTTCTTGTCCGTTATAACATGGATAAACTAAGCATTGATTTAAGCATTGAAAAGAATATTGGGTGCTATTGAACTATAGGTTACCAAAGATTTTGATCTTCACTTTTAAATAGGACGCAACATAACTTTGTGAAGCTGAATTTAGCAAGGGTTAGTATTGCCTCTTATTTAAATAATAATAAAAATCAAAATACTTGGAAGTCATAGTTCAATAATACTTAATCTTCTTTTCAACACTTGAACCAATTAATTATAAGTCCATTCATGTTATAATAACAGATAAGGACTACTATGTTCTCTAAATCATAGGGACACATAAGATTTGCATGCTTAAAGTATGAAAAATAATATTATTGGAAACACTTGCGATCAATTGCAGAAAAGTGTAAGTAATAGTAGCAAAAAATCATTCTTACTAATTTTTAAAGCCTAGGTCTCTATTCATATTTTGAAGTTGCACAAAAGATAAAAGTCGCTCCAATCTTTCCTCCTCCATCTCAATTCTTCTATTAAATAGAAAAAATAATAGATTATAGTTACTAACAAAAATATGTTTTTTTTTTACACTTTTATGTATATTTTAGTCTTTATTATATTGCATATGCATACTTTCTTAAGAACGTAAATCTATGATTAAAAAATATATGCTACGAGGCACCTTGATCACTAGTCACTTCTTATTTCTTTAGGATGACACTCTTATAAAGTGGTGGATACTTTAGTCATACCCTAACATGTATTATTACTTCTAGGTCCTTAGCAGCTAAAATAAAGTAAAGTAGCTCAACAAAGGAAATAATGAGAAATTTTCCTTAAAACACCACTATGCAAATAATTAATGAGAAATAGCTCACTTATTTTCTTTCAAATAAAATTATTCAAAGAGATTAAAATAATAATAATCCTTAGGTTTTTTTAAAAAAAATTATAGTTTGTTAGCCAAAATTATAACTAAAATTTAATTTTGTAAAGAAGTTCAAGGAGCTCTCCACCCAAAATCTCACATACAAGCTTCTAGTTACCATGAGATTAAGAATATCAAAGAACTTAGATTTGCTTTTAAATCCAGTTGAAGAGCAGCATCATTGAAATAAACAATGAGGGAAGAGAATCAGGTTGTAGACTACTTGGCAAACATGAGTATTAAAAAAAGAAAATTGTATATTCACAGATTTTCAAAGCATGGATGTGAAAGGAAGAAGAATTATAAACATGGGCAGAGCGACACACATTCTAGGATGGTCAGATGAACACCCTTCAACGGAATTTTTTATGAATATACAGGTTAAATATAGATATTGTTGAATATATACTAATTGTTGAATACCCTTGACACAAAAACAGAGATATAGCTCAGTGGCTAAAGCTATGCAAATTTTTCTCAAGGGCCTGTCTACGACCCAAGGCTACTACAACTGTATTCAGTTGTTTTTTCACTTTAACAAAGATCCTCTTTTGTTGTTGAAGAAAAAATGAAAAACTCTCTTTTATTGTTAAAAACAAAAAGTTCTTTTTTTATTAATCAAAACAAGCCAAGGATATCATTTAGTGTTTGACTTTCTCCTTTTAAAATTAAAAAATAATTACTAATTTTTAAAATTTTGGTTAAAAAAATTAAGCCACCCCCTGTCATAAAAGTATGAACACCCTTGACAAAAATGTTGGCTCCGCCACTGATTATAAATAGCGAAAAATTTAAAAGTTCATATCTAAAAGTATCACCGATAAGGAGATATTGGGAAGGGGAAGCTACAACATAGGTTTTTTCACATATACATCATTTACAAAACACACGTGGGAAATAAGAAATGTGAAATGTTTATTAGCCTAGGCTATTTTCAGTTAACAAAAAGGACTCAGCAAAATAGGAGGATTTGAGCCAGATGGAGACGCTTTAACCTGGAAGAAGTTTTAATCACTAGTATGAGCACTCCATTCAAGCACCACCTGAAGAAATCAAAGATGAGGTCAAGAATGGAAAAAAAGAAGTAGAAATCACCAACCTAATAATTAAGCATCCTTCCTTTAGATAAGATTCAGAAGTAACGCACAAGGAGTAAAGTCTACTAAATTAGAGAACACAACTACAAAGGCACTTTGGTCAGCTGAAACTGGAGTATGAACGAGGAAGTAAGGAAAATAGAGAAGACTTACTCTTATTTAACTAATAAACAATGAAGCGAGGAGAAGAAGTCAACATTGAATCATAATATAAGGAGGCAGAACTTGTTGTTATACCAAAGAGAGATCATCTTCAAGGTGGTTAGGGATGAAGGTGTTGAAGGGAAAGAGGCTGATTTAGAAAACCCTAGATTTAAGGAAGTATTTATAGGGA
The DNA here is from genome assembly GCA_029582245.1 of Solanum etuberosum. Classification (NCBI taxonomy): domain Eukaryota; kingdom Viridiplantae; phylum Streptophyta; class Magnoliopsida; order Solanales; family Solanaceae; genus Solanum; species Solanum etuberosum. The sequence goes on along the minus strand of JAJONR010003459.1, from coordinate 51,466 downwards.
TTAGTTTTTGGGCTGGATCTGAAGTGGGCTGTGTTTGTTAGATTGTTTTGTTATGTCTTAAAATATTTGGGTTTAGGCCCAAATGAGTTGTGTATATGTGTTTGAATTTTATCAATAAAAGCCTGAAAATTTGACCAAAAAAAAGTATTATCTAATAATAAACCGAGTAGTTTAATTTGAATTGAGGTATGACAATTCTCTTTTGTATATTGAAAAATTTGGGCATCTAACTGTATTTAGTTATAGACCTCTTCACTGACTGAGAAGTTTACATCGAGGGTGAGTTTCAGAAAAAAAATGTTTGTGTCTCCTCAAGTATGATGCTTTTTGTTGAAAAAACTCATCTCAGTAAGATATCACTCGATGATTAAAAATAGTTTTAATATTCATTATGCTTTTTCCATGAGTACATTGTACATATATTAAAAATACCATCATAATTATAGACATTATTTGCGCATCAACCACTAATCTATCGCAATAGTTAGATCCGATAATGATTTGCGATGAATTCTCGCATAAGTGGAGTTACATCATGATTCATGGTATAAAAGTATAAAAAAAAATTACGTTTATCTATTTTGACACATACAAAATTGCAGAAGCATTATCACACAAAAGTGTTGATCACCCTAAATGATACATTTTCATCAACTATATATTTTAACAAAATATTATTCTTGAATATCAAATACACTTATTCCACACAATTGATAGAGAAATTTTCCGTCTCCTAATTGCTCCTCTTTTGGTCATAGTTATGCAAGTTGTGCGTGTATATATATATATATCATACTTTATAAATTCAACAGAAAAAATCATAAATTTACCTAATATAGTGATCAATAAACTACTGACAAAATAATTACCTATTTGAAATGGCTCCAATCAAAGGTACCTCTAGCTATGACGAAACAAAACAATTTCATTTAAAATTTATTGTTTGCATTGTGGTTCATTGAATAACTTGATAACTCATAAATTCAATATTTATTTGATAAACCCGCTCAAAAAAATCTAACATAGAATTGGGGTAAATTTTGGGACAATTTGTAGGTCATGGGTAATGTGGACCATTTATGAAACATTAAAATATAAGGTGAAATAAGATCTAAAAATGGAGAAAATGTATAAATCACAAGTAGAGAGCTAATGCAATTGCGGGGGTGAAAATCAAGGGACAAAGATGTAACACCCCGAAAATTTTTAAGTTAAGATTCGAATCATTCTTCATTTACTTGTAGGGTCATATCGGGTGATTCTTAAATTTGTCAATATGTGTAAAGGTAAATTCTTTAGTGTGGGAATGATTTTGGATATCAATTAAGGTCACTAGAAACTCCAAGCCTTATCGATTAAGTTTTGATGTAAGATTCTACTTGGTCAACTTCAAACGACCATATCTCTTAGAATATAAGGAGTTACGTGGCCGATAGCCTATCAAATTAAAGGCATTTTAATCTTCTTTCCAACACCACCAATTTCACGTCAATCCAATTTCTGAATAAAAAGTTATGACCATTTTAGTAACCTGATACAGTGCAGTGACGAATTAGCCGACGGAAAAATATTAAAAATGATCGTTTTCATCTTTTTACCTCTAAGAAAACCCTAAACAAGTTTCTTGACTAATATAAGACTCAAAACAATCAGCTTTTCATCTCTTAATCCTCCATTCTCTTCTCTCTCAAACCCTAAGGGAAAATCAAAGTAGAAGACTTCAATTCAAGATTCTTTCAATCTTGTTCAAGATTCTTCTTCAAGGTAATTTTTTCTCCAAGAATTCCATTCTTTCTAACTCAAATTCCTCCATACAATTATGAATCACTAATGAAAATTATAATTCTTAGCCATACAGATTCCAAGAAACTAATTCAAGAATCTCAAGAAAGGTTTTCTTGATTGTTTACCTTCAAGCTATGGTTTCAAGGCTTCTAATCAAGTTATTTTTCAAGATTCTTCAAGAACCTTGGTCTTATAGGTATGTAAGTCTATCATAGTGTTGGACTAGTTTGTCCTCACGCCCTACATCTACTTTCAAATTAGTAAACGAGTAATCTATGATTCTATCCCTAGATTTGAGTATTCTTGAGATAAGTTGATTGGAGTTCTTGAGTTACTGTTTCTTTTTGAAATTCTATTCCTAATTATTGAATTGCTATATGTTATGCATTAAAATTCTTGAGTTGATTAGTTCATGTCTATATTTCAGCATGAACCCTATGAATTGAGTATTTTTTAGAGGAGAAATATCGTTGAGTTATGAGTTTCGAGTTCTTGATTCCTTGAGTTCTTGAGTCTTGAGTTCTGAGTACTGAGTTTCCTTATTGCTATTAAGATCCCTGAGTTGAGTCGTTCATGTCCATAATTCCACATGAACCCTATGATTTGAGTTACAAATTTTGAAAAGCTTTTTAAAGCCAACACCTGTGTTTTTAAATTGAGTTTTTGAGGAAGTAAAGATGAGTTTTGAGTTCAAAAGACATTTCAAGAGCAATTACCTCTTTTAAGAGGATAGTTTGAGAAATTATCTCAAACCAGAGGAAGAGTTATATTTTTAAACATATGAGCATGAGTATATATTATTGGGAGTAGTATTGAGCACCGATATGGGGACGAGTTCAGACAACTCAAAGTCTTCATAAACCATGTATGCCAACATGGGTAAAGGGTCATACTTTTTAGATGATTCCTTATTGCTTTTTAAGCATAGCTTAGTGGATCCACTTAGTTGAGGATGTCTTATACTCCGGCAAGGTATAGGACAGTTCTGGCAGCATGGGCGAGACGTTGTATCATCACATTACTCATAGTGATGGTTGTCGGTTAGAGAATCTCCCAAATAGAGTTAAAAGTGTATTTTTATTATATCACTTATTAAGTTGAGGTTCAGAGATGAGTAAGTGTTTTTGTAAAGTTTTAAATGATTTCATTCCTTTAATCCTTTACATTCAGTTGAGTTTATATTTTATCTATTGCAGTCTTATCAGTTCAGTTATTTGTTTACTCAGCTATATTACATACTCGTACATTTAATTTACTGATGTCATTCGACCTGCATCTTTTAATGATGCAGATACAGGTTCTTAGGATATTCAACAAGAGTCTGTTGAAATCACTTCATCTGCTCGTCAGCTTTTAAGTAAGACCTCCTTGCTTCCGGAGGACTCCAGTTTTGTGAGTTATTAGTAATAGTTTTGAGGAATTGTAGGTCTTGTCCCGACACTCATCTTTATATAGTAGAGGCTTCATAGATAGATAGTTTTGGAGAGTCTTTCAGTTTCAGATATTTTATTTAAAACTTATGTTTCATACCCAGAATATTCAGCAAAGTTTTGAGATTCAGTAAACTGTTTTTAAACGTTTTCTTCAATTTAATGCTTATGTATGCTTGAGTTAGTCTTCCGCTTGTAGTCAGCCAGGATGAGGGTTCTCTTGAGGGTCAGCAATGGTTCTCGAGTTCCGGCCACGTCCAGGGTGTAGGATTGGGGCGTGACAAAAGAGGAGGGTTTTATAGTTGTTTTGAAGTGGACGTCCTAGAGATTAAAAAAAAAACAAATCAAAACGATGATATATGGAGAGCTTGTAAATAACTTACTATAGTTTTTTATCATTAAATTTCAAAAATTCAAAGTTAGATATAACCACTTAATAACCTACTAAAAACTTAAATTTAATTTAGAAAGTCAAATTTCGTGTATCATTACAAATTATTTGTTTCCATATAATTTTTTTAGTCAAAAGTATATAATCCTTGAATTTGTTTCCTTAACGATCTTCCTATGCATTCAATTACTAACCAAACTTGTTTTTGATGCTACTTTCTAATTTTAATAGATTAAATTTTTTGACTTACTATTTTAATTTAATGTTATTATTTCATGATTGAATAACTATATTATTTCTAATTTTAGTTTTTTTAATCATTTCTTTGTATATAGTTGTCCTTCTATAATTGTGTTTGTTTTAAAGTCATAAACTGTAGGGCATAATGAAATTGGGCGTATCTATATGCCCATTTACTACGGTTTGCCATATTTACTTTAAGTTTTGAGAGCATTCCCTATTCTAATTGATATGTTTAGATAATTATTCAATGATTGCACACTAACCTATATGATTATGACTTGATGGGTTTGGTGGGTTTGATTTTCTTTGGTGATGATGTGTATTGTTGGTTGGTAGTAGAAGAATGGTGGTTAGAAAAAGCTTTGGGGAAGAAACAACGGAGGATTTGGGGATTTTTATGGGGAAGAAGGTGAAAAGAAGAACAAGAAAATTTTGAGAGTTGAGAGAATATGAGAGAAAGGGGGCAGCGGGTAGGTTTTGGGATTGAGAGAGAGTGAGGTTTAATTTGAGTAGGTATATGATTTAAGATGGAATTTCGAGTGGGTCCCATGAATTTAAAAAAAATGGAAGAAGGGGTGGAAAGCATGAGGCGCCACCAATATGCCCGAAATGGGTTGCAGTAACATGGTGCCTGGCACGGCACGCCTGGCCAACGCCCGTCCAAGGCTACAATAGTTGCACACCTGGCCAGCGCTCGGCCGGTCGCACGTTCGTTTGGTCCATTTTTTCGCACAACTTCTCCTCCTTTCGTGTTGTGCACCTTTCAATTTTTGCGCAACAACCAAATTACGTTAAAAATAATGGTGGGTTCCCTCCCACCCAGCGCCTTAGTTTTGCTCGTGGCACGACTCATCTTTTTGTATTTTTCTCGTTTTCTCTTCTTTTTTTTCATAGTTTCTAACTATTACAAATGATTGAAATTTAACTAAATCTTACCAAAAATTACAAAAACTAAGATATCAACTAAATCCTACCAAAATAAAAGAAATAAAAATACAAAATAACTAATTATTACATTATTTCACGAGTTACCACCCGTGGAGCACCTGGTTTAACTGTCACGCCTCGAGCCTACACCCTGGACGTGGATGAAACTCGAGAACCATTGTTGGCCCCAAGCGAATCCTTTGCCTGGCTCAACTCTCAGCGGAAGACTTACTCAATATAAGATGAACTCAAAAGTAACTCAATTCACAACAAAACATTTTAACTCAAGTCTCAAGATGATTAACTTAGAACATTTAAAAATATTCAAACTGGCCACGAGGGGCAACTCAAATCTTAAACATTAACAAAATTAAAATGGAAAAGACTCCTCAACTACTATTGTCTATAAAGCCTTTAACACTATGAGTGATGTCGGGACAAGACCCCCGAGCATCCTAACAAAACTGAAATAATAGAAATAAATGAGGGATCCTCTGGAAGCAAGGAGGCTCACCAAACAACTCTGGGACTGCAAGTGGTATCAACGAAGCGCCTGTTGATGACCCTGATCTCCTGTATCTACATCATGAAACGATGCAGCCAAATGGCATCAGTACATTGAATGTACGAGCATGTAAGGGGAACACTGAACATAACATAAAAGCTTGAACTTGGAAAGAAAGAAATATACTCACCTCAACTCTACTTAACTCAACCTCAACTCATGGATACTCAACTCAATACAGTATAAAAAGAACAATAAAGATGCAGTTTACATAAAGCATTTAAAAATTAGATAGCAACTCAATGTATTTAAAAATACAATAATAACTCAGTTTGTATGTAAAGATACAAAATAACTCAATTTGGGAGATTCTCTAACCGACAACCATCACTATGAGCTATGTGATGATACAGCGTCTCGTTCACGCTATCAGAACTGTCCTATACCTTGCCTGAGTATACGACATCCTCAACTAAGTGAATCCACTAAGCTATGCTTAAAAAGCAATAAGGAATCATCTAAAAAGTATGACCATTTCTACCCATGTTGGCTACATGGTTTAGGAGGACTTTGAGTTTGTTTGAACTCGTCCCAATATCGGTGCACAATACTACTCCCAAAATATAACTCAACTCATATGTTTAAAAACATTTCCTCATCCTCAAGCTGTAACATCCCGCCTTAGAAAGAACTAGAATTAGAAATAGCTAATTTTTTGGAAAGAATAAAAATCTGAAATTTGGAAAGTTATGCTAAGTGTGAGTTTTGAGACAACTTCAAATGACCATAACTTTGAGTAGAGGATGAGTCAGGTGGGCTATAAGGTATCAAATGAAAGGTCTTGGAATCCTATTTCCAACGCCACCAATTTTGCTAACTTTCGAGCCCGTATGAGGGAGATATGCATGTTTGAAGTTGGGCTGTCCGGATAAGAAAAGTCACTCAAATTTAAGAGGGGTATTTTGGTCTTTTCCTTACCCAATTAAGTTAATTCATTCTTAGTAATTAATTAGGGGTCTAAACAGATTTGGTTCAGTTTACGCAATCCAAATTAACGCTTAGGGTTTGCGAATAGTTCAAGAAGAGGAGAAAAGGAGGAAGGTCAAGGCGTTCTTGGAGTTTTCTTGCGGAATCGAAGATCGTTTCGCCAAGGGTTGATCCCTAAAGAGGTATGCGAGTTCACATAGCGTTGGGTTCGTTCACCCATGTGCCAATCATATTAATTTCAGCGTTAAATTCGTTCTAGAAAGTTAAAGGTTTGATGTTCTTGAATTGTGTTCTTGAAATTGGCTTCTATTATTGAGTTAAGATTAGATTGATGAGTTCTTGAGGATATCGTATCCATTTTAGAGTTGTGTTTGATTAGATTTTTGGGTACATGTATTGGGTATCTGAATCTAAAGGGAAATTGTGAAAAAGAATCGAATCTAGACGAGTTAAGGTCAGAAAACGAGTTGAAAAATTTGTCGGAACCACCTGGGAAGGGGCTGGCGCGGCGCGCCCCGGATGCGCCAGAGGGGCTGGCGCGGCGCGCCCCGGATGCACCAGAGGGGCTACGGCGGCACGCCAGCAGTGCACCACAAAGTTCCCCCAGAACTTTAGGGGTTGGCGCCCCGCTCCAGCAATGCGCCCGGGACGTCTGCCCCCACCCATTTTTCATCGTTTAGCCCGTCTAAGTCCATCTAAAGTGTACTAATAACACTTCCTATCGATTCTAACTACTCTAAATGAAATCTGAACATCTAGAAATCATCCGTAAACATGAATCTTAACCTTGAATCCATAAATTCAAATTCAAGGTAGAGCTAAGAGTCAAGTCTTGAGAGTTCTTCGAGTCTTTTCAAAAAGTCTTTTACAATTGTTTTAAACTTGTTTTAAGACTTGAGCATTGAGTTGAGTAAGAGTAAGAGTGAAGTTTATTTTCTTCAAAATGATATATGGGAACTAAGTATTCCCTAAGAGTAAATGTTTTCACATTTAAGATGAGAGGAAACACCGATTTCCAAATGAGTTTTCATGAGCAGTTAGTACCATCTCTTTTAAGAGAAAGATCTTTTGAGTAATAATATCAAACCACAGAAGAGTTACGTTTTTTTAAATATATGAGCTAGTTAGATTTTTGGGAGTAGTATTGAGCACCGATATGGGGACGAGTTCAGATTACTCAAGTCTCTATAAACCATGTTGCCACCATGGATAGAAAGGGGTCATACTTTTTAGATGATTCTTTAATGCTTTTTAGCATAGACTAGTGGATCCACTTAGTAGTAGGTTCTATACCCTGGCAAAGTATAGGACGACCCTGGCAGCGTGAGGCAAGACGTTGTATCATCACATACTCATAGTGATGGTTGTCGGTTAGAGAATCTCCCACAGAGTTACTTGTATTTTCATATACAAACTAATTTATTGTTGTGTTTTCAATACACTGAGTTGCTATCTACATGTTTTAAAGCTTTTCTTTATATTACATTTCTATTTCTACCTAATATTGAAATGAGTTGAGTTGAGACGATGTAAGTTTCTTCAGTTCCATTTTAAGATTATGTCTTGTTTTAGAATTCCCCTCGCATGCTCGTACATTCCATGTACTGACGTCATTTGGCTTGCATATTTTATGATGCAGATACAGGTAATAAGGATCAGCATCCAGTGCTTCGTTGATCCAATTGAGCATTTCAGAGTCATTTGGTGAGCCTTATTACTTTTCGGAGGATCCCTTTTATATTTTCTTTGTCATTTCAGTTGTTAGGATGATCGGGGGTTTTGTCCCGACATCCCTCATAGTATTAGAGGCTTCATAGACAGCTAGTTTTAGTTCATTAGTCTTTTCATTTTCATTCAGTTTATGTTGAGACTTGAGTTGCCTTATTGGCCAGTTCAATGTTTCCTTTATAATATTCTAGTTTATTACATGGATTTATCTTTGTTGAGTAAAGCCTTACACTGAGTAGTAAGCTAGGACAAGGGTTTGCTTGGGGTTAGTAATGGTTCTTGAATGTCAGTCCCGCCCAGGGTATAGGCTCGGGGCATGAAAAACTTGGTATCAGAGCACAGAGTACAAGAGTCCTAGGGTGTCTATGAAGCCGTGGATGTAGAGTCCTAGTTATCTGTGTGAAGCGTGCCACATCTATAATTAGGAGGCTGCAACATTTAGGAACTATCTCACTTTTTTCATACTTATTTTGTGAGATAGAGTTTATCTCTATAAAAGTTTCTTTCTAACTCGTGCTTACGCGTGTCTTTCAGATCATGCCTCCATAAAGAGTTGTCCGAGGTCGTCCGGCTAAAAGGAATGTTGAGGAACAAGGGGTACCTAATGCACCAGAAGTGCAATTCCAAGGAGAGGTCACCAATGCTGAATTTTGGGAAGCTCTCTGAATGCTGAGTCAAGCTGTGACCAACCAAGTGGGGCAACAAAGAGAACATCGACTGGAAGTGGCTGATACTTCTAGGATCCGTGAGTTCTTAAGGATGAATCCTCTAAACTTCACTGGTTCAAGTGTCACTAAGGATCCGGAAAACTTTGTAGAGGAACTGCAGAAAGTGTTTGACGTTATGCATATTGTTGATGTTGAGCAGGTGGAACTAGTTGCATATCAACTGAAGAGTGTTGCTAGAATCTGGTTTGACCAATGGAAGAAGGGTAGAGCTGAGGATGCGCCAATAGTGATCTGGGTTGTGTTCAAGAGTGCATTCATGGGGCGTTTCTTTCCCCGTGAACTAAGAGAAGCAAAGGTACGAGAATTTCTCACTCTTAAGCAGAATCTATGAGTGTTCAGGAGTACAGTCTGAAGTTCACCCAACTTTCCCGCTATGCTCCAGAGATGGTTGCTGATATGAGGAGCAGGATGAGCTTGTTCATTGCTGGGTTGTCTCTTCTATCAAGTAAAGAGGGCAAGGTAGCTATGCTAATAGGGGACATGGACATAGCAAGGTTGATGATCCATGTACAACAGGTCGAGGAGGATAAGCTGAGAGATAGGAAAGAGTTCTGAAATAAGAAAGCTAAGATAGGGAATGAGTCCGGGCAGCAGAAGAGTAATGTCAACCGGTCATCTTTCCAACATAAGCAAAAGGAACCTGCTCCATCATCTGCTAGTGCACCTGCACCAAGAAACATAGGTGAGTTCAACAATCATAATTCATAAAATTTCAGAGCTAAACCTGCGCAGTCTCAAGGTAGTGTAGCACAAGGAGGTAATAGGACTCCTGCATGTGCTAAGTGTAATAGGATTCACTCAAGAGTGTCGTAATGGCTCCACGGGTTGCTTCAAGTATGGTCAGAATGGTCACTTTATGAAAGAGTGCCCTAAGAACAGACAAGGAAATGGTAATGGGGGCAATAGAGCCCAATCTTCTTCAGTTGCTCCACCAGACAGGGCTGCATCTAAAGGAGCTACTTCAGGGGCAGGCGGAGGAGCAAACCGCCTATATGCTATTACTAGTAACCAAGAGCAAGAGGATTCGCCAGATGTTTTCACTGGTATGATCAAAGTCTTTAATTTTGATTTTTATGCTTTGCTAGATCCAAGAGCGAGTCTATCTTTTGTGACTCCTTATGTTGCGATGAAATTTGATGTTCTTCCTGAGAAACTTCTTGAGCCCTTCAGTGTTTCTACACCTGTTAGTGAGTCTATTCTAGCTGAAAGAGTCTATCGTGATTGCACTATTTTCGTCAATCACAAGGACACCATGGCTGACTTAGTTGAGTTAGATATGGTAGATTTCGATGTCATTCTAGGTATGGATTAGCTTCATGCCTGTTTTGCCTCAGTCGATTGTAGAACTCGAGTTGTTAAGTTCCAGTTTCCTAATGAGCCAGTTTTAGAGTGGAAGAGTAGTTCAGCAGTGCCTAAGGGTCATTTTATTTCGTACTTTAAGGAGAGAAAGTTAGTTTCCAAGGGGTGTGTCTATCACTTAGTCCGAGTTAATGACTCTAGTGTTAAGACACCTCTTATTCAGTCAGTTCCAGTTGAGAGTGAGTTTTTAGAGGTCTTTCCAGACGATCTTCCTAGAGTCCCTCCAGAGAGAGAAATAGACTTTGGTATAGATATTCTTCCCGATACTCGTCCTATCTCTATTCTGCCATATAGAATGGCACCAGCAGAGTTGAAAGAGTTAAAAGAGCAGTTGAAAGATCTCCTTGAGAAGGCTTTTATTCGACCAAGTGTCTCACCTTGGGGAGCTCCAGTCTTATTTGTGAGAAAGAAAGATGGTTCTCTTAGAATGTGTATAGATTACCGTTAGTTGAATAAGGTTCCTATCAAGATTAAGTATCCTCTTCCGAGAATTGATGATCTTATCGATCAACTTCAGGGTGCCACTTTTTTTTCTAAGATATACCTCAGATCTGGCTATCATCAATTGAAAGTAAAAGAAAGTGATATCCCTACGACAGCTTTCAGGACCCGCTATGGTCATTATGAGTTCCTAGTTATGTCCTTTGGTTTGACTAATGCTCCTGCAGTATTCATGGACCTTATGAACAGAGTATTCAAGCCTTATTTAGATATGTTTGTTATTGTATTCATTGATGATATTCTAATCTATTCGAGGAATGAGGAAGATCATGTTAGTCATCTAAGAACGATCCTTCAAACCCTCAAGGATAAGGAGTTATATGTTAAGTTCTTTAAATGTGAATTTTGACTTGAGTCTGTGGCATTCTTAGGCCATATTGTTTCCGGTGATGGGATTAGAGTTGATACTCAAAAGATAGAGGTAGTGCAGAACTAGCCTAGACCCACGTCTCCAACTGATATTAGGAGTTTCTTGGGATTGGCTAGCTATTATTGAAGGTTCGTCGAGTGGTTCTCATCTATTTCATCTCCTTTGACCAAGTTGACTCAGAAAACAGTTATGTTTCAATGGTTTGAGGCTTGTGAGAAAAGCTTTCAGGAATTGAAAAGGCGGTTGACTACTGCCCCAGTATTGACATTACCAGAAGGTACGCAAGGTTTTGTGGTATATTTTGATGCGTCCAGAGTTGGACTGGGTTGTGTGTTAATGCAGAATGGCAAGGTTATAGCTTATGCCTCCAGACAGCTTAAGATTCATGAGAAGAATTACCCAACCCATGATCTAGAGTTGGTTGCTGTAGTGTTCTCTTTGAAAATATGGCGTCACTATCTTTATGGTGTCCATTTAGATGTGTTCACCGATCATAAGAGCCTTCAGTATATATTTAGTCAGAAAGAGCTTAATCTTAGACAGAGGAGGTGGTAGGAGTTACTCAAGAATTATGACATGAGTATTCCCTATCACCCAGGTAAGGCTAATGTTGTTGCTGATGCCTTGAGCAGATTGTCTATGGGTAGTACTGCCCATGTTGAGAAGACAAGAAAGAGTTAGCTAAAGATGTGCACAGACTTGCGCGATTGGGAGTTTGTTTAATGGATTCCAATGAAGGAGGAGATGTGGTGATGAATGGGGCTGAGTCATCATTAGTGTTCGAAGTGTAAGAGAAACAAGACCAAGATCCTATTTTTCTTGAGTTGAAGACAAATGTTCATAAGCAAAAAGTGATGGATTTTGAACAAGGGAGAGATGGTGTGTTGAGGTATCCAGGTAGATTGTGTGTGCCAAGGGTGGATGAACTTCTAGAGAGGATCATGGAGGAAGCTCATAGCTCCAGATATTCTATCCATCCGGGTTCCACAAAGATGTATCGTGACTTGAGAGACGTCTATTGGTGGAGTGGTATGAAGAAGAGAATTGCAGAGTTCGTTGCTAAGTGTTCGAATTGCCAACAAGTTAAGGTAGAGCACCAGAGGCCCGGTGGTATGGCTCAGAATATAGAGATTCTGGAATGGAAGTGGGAGATGATCAATGTGGACTTTATTATTGGTTTGCGCGGTCTCGTAGGCAGCATGATTCCATTTGGGTAATTGTAGATCAAATGATTAAATCAGCCCACTTTTTTCCGGTAAAGACTACACATTAAGCAGAAGAGTATGCTAAGATATATATTCAAGAGGTAGTCAGACTTAATGGAGTTCCGGTGTCCATTATTTTGGATAGAGGTGCACAGTTTTGGAAGTCATTCCAGAAAAGTTTGGGTACAAAGGTGAACTTGAGTACTGCTTTTCATCCGCAGACTGATGGCCAAGCAGAGCGCACTATACAAAATTTAGAAGATATGTTGAGGGCTTGTGTGATTTATTTCAAAGGTAATTGGGATGATCACCTACCTCTCATAGAGTTTGCTTATAACAATAGTTACCACTCTAGCATCCAAATGGCTCCCTATGAAGCTCTTTATGAGAGAAGATGCAGATCTCCTATTGGATGGTTTGAGGTTGGTGAAGCTGGGTTGATAGGACCAGATTTGGTTCATGAAGCTATGGAAAAAATTAAGACTATTTAAGAGAGGTTGAAAAAAGCACAGAGTCGCCAGAAATCCTATACAAATGTTAGGAGACTTAGAGTTTGAAGTAGATGGTTGGGTTTATTTGAAGGTTTCACCCATAAAGGGTGTTATGAGATTTGGCAAGAAGGGGAAACTTAGTCCCCGGTAAATTGGTCCTTACAGAATATCCAAGAGGATCGGTAACGTGGCTTATGAGTTGGAGCTACCGCAAGAGTTAGCAGCAGTCCATCCAGTATTTCACATTTATATGTTGAAGAAGTATATGGGTGATCCTTCACTTAGCATACCTACTGAAGATATTGGTATTAAGGATAGCTTATCTTATGAGGAGATTCCTGTTCAGATTCTAGACCGCCAGGTTCGCAAGTTGAGAACCAAGGAAGTAGCATCAGTCAAGGTTTTATGGAGAAATCAGTTTGTTGAGGAAGCTACTTGGGAAGCTGAGGAGGACATGAAGAAGAGGTACCCACATCTCTTTGAGTCCGGAGAAGTTTCAAACTAAGGTACTAATCCTTTTCTTGGCATTTATATCAAGTTGACATGATGTGTTATATATTGCTTGTTGGGTGTTTAAGTTGAATGTTAGATGTTACACCCTAAGCCTACTTATAGTAATCTCATTCGAGGACGAATGATCCCAAGGGGAGATATTGTAACATCCCGCCTAAGAAAGAACTAGAATTAGAAATAGCTATTTTTTTGGAAAGAATAAAAATCTGAAATTTGGCAAGTTATGCTAAGTGTGAGTTTTGGGTCAACTTCAAATGACCATAAATTTTAGTACGGGATGAGTTAGACGGGCTATAAGGAATCAAATGAAAGGCCTTGGAACCCTCTTTCCAATGCTACAAATTTTGCTAACTTTCGAGCTCATATGAGGGAGATATGCCGGTTTGAAGTTGGGCTGTCCGGATAAGGAAAGTCACCCGGATTTAAGAGAGGTATTTTGGTCTTTTCCTTACCCAATCCAAATCAACGCTTAGGGTTTGAGAATAGTTCAAGAAAAGGAGAAAAGGAGGAAGGTCAAGGCGTTCTTGGAGTTTTCTTGTGGAATCGAAGATCGTTTCGCCAAGGGTTGATCCATAAAGAGGTATGTGAGTTCACATAGCATTGGGTTCGTTCACCCACGCGCCAATCATGTTAATTTCAGTGTTAATTTGTTTTAGAAAGTTGAAGATTTGATGTTCTTGAATTGTGTTCTTGAAATTGACTTTCGTTCTTGAGTTAAGATCAGATTGATGAGTTCTTGAGGAAATCATATCGATTTTAGAGTTGTGTTTATTAGATTATTGTGTACATGTATTGGGTATCTGAATCTAAAGGGAAATTGAGAAAAAGAATCGAATCTAGTCGAGTTAAGGTTAGAAAACGAGTTGAAAAATTCATCGGAACCACCTGGGGAGGGGCTGGCGTGGCGCGCCCCATATGCGCCAGAGGGGCTGGGGCGGCGCGCCAGCAGTGCGCCAGAAAGTGCCCCCAGAACTTTAGAGGCTGGCACCCCGCGCCACCAATGCTCCCTGGACGTCTGCCCCTACCCGTTTTTCATCGTTTAGCCTGTCTGAGTCCTTCTAAAGTGTACTAACACTTCCTATAGATTCTAACTAGTCTAAATGACTTCTAAACATCTAGAAATCATCTGTAAACATGAATCATAACCTTGAATCCATAAATTCAAATTCAAGGTAGAGATTAGAGTCAAGTCTTGAGAGTTCTTCGAGTTTTTTCAAAAAGTCTTTTACAATTGTTTTAAACTTGTTTTAAGACTTGAGCATTGAGTTGAGTAAGAGTAAGAGTGAAGTTCATTTTCTTCAAAATGATATATGGGAACTAAGTATTCTCAAAGAGTAAATGTTTTCACATTTAAGATGAGAAAAAACACCAATTTCCAAATGAGTTTTCATGAACAGTTACTACCATCTCTTTGAAGAGAAAGATCTTTTGAGTAATAATCCTCAAACCATAAAAGAGTTATGTTTTTTTTAAATATATGAGTTTGGGAGTAGTATTGAGCACTGATATGGGGACGAGTTCAGATCACTCAAGTCTCCATAAACCATGTAGCCACCATGGGTAGAAAAGGGTCATACTTTTTAGATGATTCCTTAATGCTTTTTAGCATAGACTAGTGGATCCACTTAGTAGTAGGTTCTATACCCCGGCAAAGTATAGGACGGCCCTGGAAGCATGAGACAAGACGTTGTATCATCAGATAGCTCATAGTGATGGTTGTCGGTTAGAGAATCTCCCACAGAGTTACTTGTATTTTAATATACAAACTAAGTTATTGTTGTGTTTTCAATATACTGAGTTGCTATCTACATGTTTTAAAGCTTTTCTTTATATTGCATTTTTATTTCTGCCTTATATTGAAATAAGTTGAGTTGAGTTGAGACGAGGTAAGTTTCTTCAGTTCCATTTCAAGTTTATGCCTTGTTTTAGAATTCCCCTCACATGCTGGTACATTCCATGTACTGACACCATTTGGCCTGCATCTTTTATGATGCAGATACAGGTAATTAGGATCAGCATCCAGCACTTCGTTGATCCAGTTGAGCATTTCAGAGTCATTTGGTAAGCCTCCTTTCTTTTCGGAGGATCCTTTTTATATTTGCTTTGTCATTTCAGTTGTTAGGATGATCGGGGTCTTGTCCCGACATCCCTCATAGTATTAGAGGCTTCATAGACAGCTAGTTATAGTTCATTAGTCTTTTCATTTTCATTCAGTTTATGTTGAGACTTGAGTTGCCTTATTGGCCAGATGAATATTTCCTTTATAACATTCTAGTTTATTACATGGATTTATCTTTGTTGAGTAAAGCCTTCCGCTTAGTAGTAAGCCAGGCCAAGGGTTCGCTTGGGGCCAGCAATGGTTCTCGAGTGCCAGTCCCGTCCAAGGTGTAGGCTCAGGGTGTGACACAAGCTTTGAGATTATTACTCAAAAGTTTCTCTTAAAAGAGATCATACTCAAAAACTCCTCATGAACTCATTTGAAAATCGACGTTTCCTCTCAATTTAAATGTAAAATCATTTACTCTTAGGAATACTTAATTCCCATATATTCATTTTGAAAAATGAAACTCAACTCTCCTCATCTGCATACTCAAGTACTCAAGTCTTAAAACAAGTTTTAAAAGATTGCAAAAGACTTCTCAAACTGAATCGAAAGAACTCTCAAGACTCTACTCTTAACTCTACCTTGAATTTGAATTATGAATTCAAGGGTTATGATTCATGTTATGAAGGATCTCTCAATGTTTAGATGTAGTTTAGAGTAGTTAGAACGAAAAGGAAGTGAAGGTAAACTTTAGGAGGACTCAGACGGGTCAAACGACGGAAAAAGGGTTAGGGCAGACGACCCTGGTGCACTGCTAGAGCAGGGCGCCAGCCTCTGAACTTCAGAAACCTCACTGGGGCGCACTACCGGTGCGCCGCCCAATCCCCCTTGGCACATCAGGGGCACGCCTCCCAGCCCCTCTCCAGAACATTCCGACGAATTTTCTTCTTCGATTTTTTGCCCTAATTTTCCTAGAATCGAATGGTTTCTTATCAACTCACTTAGATTTGAATACCCAACATAAGTACACGAAAATCTACTTAAAAACAACCCTCAAACTCCTAACATTCATCTCAAGAACTCATCAAACACATCATTAACGATTTAAGAATGAAACTTCAAGAAACTCACCAAGAACTCAAATCATTCAACCTCAAGAATGGAATTACGGATTTAAAATCACATGATTGGCGTGTGGGTGAATGAACCCAACACTATGAGAGCTTACATACCTCTTAGGGATCAACCCTTGATGAAATTCCATGATAAATCTTAAGAACCTTGACGAACGCCTTGAACCTTTCCTCTTTTCTCCTCTTGAACTCTTCTCAAAATCCTAAGCGTATTTAGGATTGTGAAAACTGACCAAATCAGTTTTCACCCCTAAAATATTAATAAAATTTTTTAAAGCTGATGGGGTAAGGAAAAGATCAAAATAGCCCTCATTAATTCGGGTAACTTTCCTTAACTGGACAGGCTGACTTTAAATGGGCATATCTCCCTCATCCGAACTGGAAATTCAGCAAACTCGGTGGCGTTGGAAAGAGGATTCAAAGACCTTTCATTTGATATCTTGTGGTCCAATTAACTCATCCATTACTGAAAGTTATGGTTGTTTGAAGTTGACCCAAAACTCACAACTTAAGCTTAACTTGAACAAATCTCAAATTAGTTCTTTCCAAATTAGTTCTTTCTAAATTTAGTTCTTTCTAAGGACGAGGTGTTACATTAACGTAGCGACTCAACTCAATTTTTTATCATTCATCATTTAGCTCAAGATTTTATCGATCTCGATCCGCATGTTTACTAAAATTGTGCTTGACTCGTTGCCCGTTCACCAAGAGCATTGTTGCATCTTTTCCTTTAAGCTCTACCGCACCATGTTGCATCATACTCACCACTTTGAAGGGCCCACTCCATTTAGACCTTAGTATTCTAGGGAATAATCTAAGTCTAGAGTTGGAGTAATACCTTTTGGCCTAGAAAAAAATGTGAGGGACAATGTGTTTGTCATGCCATCTCTTGGTCTTCTCTTTTTACAACTTAGAATTCTCATAATCATGGAGCCTAAACTCCTCCAGTTCGTGCAATTGTCATATTTTTTTCCTTCCAGCTAGCTCTGGGTCAAGATTTAACTTCTTTATCGCCCAATATGCTTGATGCTCTAACTCTGACGAAAGAGGACATGTTTTTCTGAACACCATGTGATAGGTAGAAGTCCCTATGGGTGTTTTATATGTTTTCCTATACGTTCATAAAGCATCATCAAGTTTCCCGGACCAATCTTTTCGTTGAGCATTCACTGTTTTCTACAAGATTTGCTTCAACTTTCGATTGGACACTTCAACTTGGCCACTAGTTTGTGGGTGGTACGGTGCAGCTACCTTATGACGTATACCATACTTTGCCAAAAGATTCTTCACTAAATGGTTAATGAAGTGCTTGCCTCCATCGAGTATCAAAATGAGTGAAAATGTGCTTCCATATGAATTTAATCACCACCGAATCATTCGTGGGAAGAGCTACAACCTCGACCCATTTGGACACATAATCAACCGCCACTAGAATGTATTGGTTTCCATCTGATCGTGCGAAGGGACCCATGAAGTCAGTACCCCACATATCAAAGATTTCTACCTCAAGAATATTGGTTGGTGGCACCTCATGCCTTCTAGACACAGTACCCAATCTTTAATACCAATCACATTCTTTCACATAAGTTATAGAGTCTTTGAATAAAGAGGGCCAAAAGAAGCCAGATTGCAATACTTTGTGAGTTGTGCGCTCTCCTCCATAAACTCTCGAGAAATTGCTTGACCTCGTTTTACGAAATGCATCTTCTCACAACTTTATCCACTCCTTGTTTAAACAAGAATGGTTCATCCTAGATGTAAAATTTAGCATCATGTTTCAGCTTCTTTCTTTGTTGAGCAGTTGCGCCTGGTGGGAACAATCCACTCGCCAATAGATTTACTATTTCAGCATACCACTACACTTGGGAGATATCTAAGGCCATCAACTGCTCATTCAGAAACTCTTCACGTATTTTTTCTTCTTCATGCACATGAGAGAAGTCTTATAACCTCGAAAGATGATCAGCTATTTGATTCTCTGTACCTTTCCGGTCTTTGATTTCAAGTTCAAATTCTTGAAGAAGCAATATCCATCGAATGAACCTTGGGTTAGCATCCTTCTTGTTGAATAGGTACATAATAGTTGCATGGTCAGTATAAACAATCGCTTTGGTACCTACCAAATACGATATGAACTTGTCGAAGGCAAACACTAGATCAAGCATCTCCTTCTCAGTCACTTTGTAATTAGCTTGAGATGAATCAAGGGTCTTGCTAGCATAATATATCGAATGGAAGACCTTCTCTTTCCTTTGTCCCAATACTGCACCCACTACTACATCGCTTACATCACACATGAGTTCAAATAATGGTAGCTCCCATTTAGGAGCAATCAAGATTGGAGTTTCAATTAAGTTCCGCTTTAGCACCTCAAACGCTTTCACGCAATTTCATCAAACTTAAATTTCACCTCTTTTTCCGAGAGTCTACGCATAAGTCTGTCAGCCAATTGTTCTTGAACTCTAACCGTTCTTGAATCAGTTAATAGACCTCTTGTTTTTATCACATCTGCTAGTTGCAAGAAACATCGAACATTCATATGTAGTAGGTCATAGCATCCACGAGGATGTCCTTCAATCAAATCTTTGATAAACTCCGCTCCAATTAAAGTACACATTTTTCCAGAAACTAAACACCAAGAAGTGATCTTCCTTTGCCATCTTATATGACAAGAAAATGAATTAATTTTTCGAAGTGTAATGACATAAGAAAGAGCGAAATATTCTTATGATGGCAATTTGGAACAAAATGTAACGTAATTTGAAAACAAAGAAGATTTAAATAATAGTATCATGTACAATTTCAACAAAAAAAATCAGCATTTTTCTTAACCAGCAAGGAGATCATCAGTTTGCATTTTTCATTCATCATCGAAGTCTAATTCCAATATCAAAGGCATTGATTTTACAGCACAAGTATTGTTTCTTGGAATTCATGTTGTAGCCTTATTTGTTCTTCAGCTATTGTTGTCCATCTATCAACAAATTTGGCCAATAGAATTCTTAATTCGCTTTGGACGTGATGTAAAGTTCATGTATGTTCTGAACAAATTATATATCCATCATCTTGGTCAACAAATAGTGTATCTTCAGGAGCAGATATGGTAATTTTTTCAGCAGCTATATCATCATCAGTGAATTCACTTTGAAAATCATTGACATCATTAATTTCACACTCATTCCTATCATCAATAAAGGAAACTTGTTCGTCCTATACTGAGAATCTTTTGGGTGTGCCTATCATATTATTAATAGTCTTAAGTCAGAAAAATGAATAACATAAATCTAAACTATATCGAGAAGAAAATAATATATATAACTCACTGCAATGTATTGCTCCAAGACATCATCTTCAACATCAACTTTTCGAGTTTCTTCATTCTACCCAGGCCCTTAATGAATTTGTTGCATGAACTATGAAGAAATGAAAAAAAAATGAACTCAATGAGTATTATCTCATGTCCAAACAAAGATACATAGCATATATATCCAAACATCCAAATAACGATAGAAATTTACGTTTTAATTTATATGGTGATACACTATTACAAAGATTCATATTCATAGAAGTGTAAAAAAATTCCATCTTTTGGTTGTAACTATAATCTATCGTCTTCCTACTTATAGAGAAGAATTGAGACGGAACAATCAAGATTGAAGCGGTTTTTATCTCTTATACTACGTACTTCAAAATATGGATAGATATTTTTGCTTGGAATTAGCAAAAATGTTTTTTTCTGATACTATGACTTGCACCTGACTGTAGTTAACTGCAGTGTTTCCAATAACTAAAAATTTCATGTCTTAAACATGCTAATCTTATGTGTTTTTTTGAACTAGGGAAGAAAATTATTCTTGTCCGTTATAACATGGATGAACTAAGCATTGAAGAGAATATTGGGTGCTATTGAACTATAGGATACCAAAGATTCTGATCTTCACTTTTAAATAGGAAGTAACATAACTTTGTGAAGCTGAATTTAGCGAGGGTTAATGTTGCCTCTTATTTAAATAATAATGAAAATCAAAATACTTGGAAGTCATAGTTCAATAATACTTAATCTTCTTTTCAACACTTGAACCAATTAATTATAAGTCCATTCATGTTATAATAACGGATAAGGACTACTATGTTCTCTAAATCATAGGGACACATAAGATTTGCATGCTTAAAGTATGAAATATAATATTATTGGAAACACTTGCGATCAATTACAGAAAAGTGTAAGTAATAGTAGAAGAAAAGCGGTCTTACTAATTTTTAAAGCCCAGATCTCTATTCATATTTTGAAGTTGTACAATAGATAAAAGTCGCTCCAATCTTTCCTCCTCCATCTCAATTCTTCTATTAAGTAAAAAAAAATTGATTATAGTTACTAACAACAATAACTTTTTTTTACACTTTTATGTATATTTAAGTCTTTATTATATTGCATCTGCATACTTTCTTAAGAACGTAAATCTATGATTAAAAAATATATGTTAAGAGGCACCTTGATCACTAGTCACTTCTTATTTCTTGAGGATGACACTCTTATAAAGTGGTGGATACTTTAGTCATACCCTAACATGTATTATTACTTCTAGGTCCTTAGCAGCTAAAATAAAGTAAAGTGCTTCAACAAAGGAAATAATGAGAAAAAAATTCCTTAAAACACCACTATGCAAATAATTAATGAGAAATAGCTCACTTATTTTCTTTCAAATAAAATTATTCAAAGATATTAAAATAATAGTATACCTTGGTTTTTAAAAAAACAATTTTATAGTTTGTTAGCCAAAATTATGACTAAAATTTAATTTTGTAAAGAGGTTCAAGGAGCTCTCCACCCAAAATATCACATACATAGCTTCTAGTTACCATGAGATTAAGAATATCAAATAACTTAGCTTTTCTTTTAAATCCAGTAGAAGAGTAGCATCATTGAAATAAACAATGAGGGAAGAGAATCAGGTTGCAGACTACTTGGCAAACATGACTATAAAAAAAAGGAAATTGCATTTTCACAGATTTTGAAAGCATGGATGTGAAAGGAAGAAGAATTATAAACATGGGCAGAGCGACACACATTCAAGGATGGTCAGATGAATACCCTTCGACGAAATTTTTTATGAATATACAGGTTAAATATAGATATTGTTGAATACCCTTGACACAAAAAGAGAGATATATCTCAGTGGCTAAAGCTATGCAAATTTTCCTCAATGGCCTGGCTACGACCCAAGGCTCCTACAACTATATTTTGTTATTTTTTCACTTTAACAAAGATCCTCATTTGTTGTTGAAGAAAAAATGAAAAACTCTCTTTTATTGTTAAAAACAAATAGTTCTTTTTTTATTAATCAAAACAAGCCAAGGATATCATTTAGTGTTTGACTTTCTCCTTTTAAAATTAAAAAATAATTACTATTTTTTAAAATTCTAGTTAAAAAAATTAAGCCACCCCCTGTTATAAAATTATGAACACCCTTGATAAAAATGTTGGCTCCGCCACGGATTATAAACAGCGAAAAATTAAAAAGTTCATATCTAAAAGTATCACCGATAAGGAGATATTGGGAAGGGGAAGCTATAACGCAGGTTTTTTCACATATACATCTTTTACAAAACACACATGGGATATAAGAAATGTGAAATGTTATTTAGCCTAGGCTATTTTCAGTTAACAAAATAGGAGGATTTGAGCCAGATGGAAACGCTTTAACCTAGAAGAAGTTTTAATCACTAGTATGAGCACTCCATTCAAGCACCACCTAAAGAAATCATAGATGAGGTCAAGAATAGAAAAAGAAGTAGAAATCACCAACCTATAGTTAAGCATCCTTCCTTGAGATAAGATTCAGAAGTAACGCACAAGGAGTACAGTCTACTAAATCAGAGAACACAACTACAAAGGCACTTTGGTCAGCTGAAACAGACGTATGAATGAGGAAGCAAGGAAAATAGAGAAGACTTACTCTTATTTAGTTGATAAACAATGAATCGAGGAGAAGAATTCAACATTGATTCATAATTTAAGGAGGCAGAACTTGTTGTTATACCAAAGAGGGATTATCTTCAAGATGGTTAAGGATGAAGGCGTTGAAGGAAAATAGGCTGATTTAGAAAATCCTAGACTTAAGGAAGTATTTATAGGGATTAGTTTTTGGGCTGGATCTGAAGTGGGTTGTGTTTGTTAGATTGTTTTGTTATGTTTTAAATGTTGGGTTCGAAAGTGATTATGGCGTCATGCGGAAGCTTATAATTGAAAATCATATGTTGATAAATTAGATGACAAAAACTTATACTAAAAATCAAAATATTATTATATGAAATTTAGCCAATTGGCCTACATATTAAAAAACTAATAAAAAATATTAAAATCGTAGAGAGAAAATCTCCCCATAAACAAAACTCTTAAATGTCTACATTGTGGATGCTATGAGAATAGGGATCTTCAATTTATAGATCTCCAAACTTTTCCACTGAGGAAAGAATAAACCAAATATTGAAGAAAATTATATTTTCCTTTTAGAAAAATGTTCAGGCATTTATTGTAATACTTTGACTTTTCTTTAAGGAAAAAAATAAACTTCAAATAAGGAAAGAAAATCAGGGCAAAAACCCTAACAAATCTCTCCTTTTGGCTGGATTTTCTTGACAAAACTTGATCCGTCTTCACTGCATGATAATCTTTGTTCTTCACATAGTCTTCATCATTGCTGCTTGTCATGATTAAAAATAAAGTTTAAAATATATGGGTTAAAAATGGTTTTAAAATATTTTATTTTTATTTTCAAAGATGCAATAGCGGAAATGTTGAAAATATGGTTTAAATCTCTCTTCCACATGTAGCTGGACAAAAATCTTCATTATCATCAAATTGATTTGAAACCGCGTTGAACCTGTCTTCAACGTCGTTCCATTGGATCATTGAACCATGTGCTCTGATACCACTTGTTGGGTTCGAAAGTGATTATGGCGTCATGCGGAAGCTTATAATTGCAAATGATATGTTGATAAATTAGATGACAAAAACTTATATTAAAAATCAAAATATTATTATATAAAATTTAGCCAATTGGCCTACATATTAAAAAACTAATATGTCTACATATTAAAAAACTAATATGAAATTTAGCCAATTGGCCTACATATTAAAAAACTGATAAAAAACATTAAAATTGTAGAGAGAAAATCTCCCCATAAATAAAACTCTTATATGTCTACATTGTGGATGCTATTGTGTTATGCTATGAGAATAGGAATCTTCAATTTATAGATCTCCAAACTTTTCCATTAAGCAAAGAATAAACCAAATATGGAAGAAAATTATATTTTCCTTTCAGAAAAATGTTCAGGCATTTATTGTAATACTTTGATTTTTCTTTAAGGAAAAAAAAATAAACTTCAAATAAGGAAAGAAAATCAGGGCAAAACCCTAACAAAAATATTTGGGTTTTAGTCTCAAATGAGTTATATATATGTGTTTGAATTTTATCAATAAAATCCTGAAAATTTGACCCAAAAAAAAGTACTATCTAATAATGAACTGAGTAGTTAAATTTGAATTAAGGTATGACAATTCTCTTTTTTTATATTGAAAAATATGTGCATCTAACTGTATTTACTAAGAATCACTAATTGGTCATACTTTCTAAAATAATTAAGTTATAGACTTCTTCGTTGACGGAAAAATTTTCATCGAGGGTGAGTTTCAAAAAATATTTGTGTCTCCTCAAGTGTTGTAGAAAAAACTCGTCTTAATAAGATATCACTCATTGATTATAAAAATTCTGATTATTCATTATGCTTTTTCCATGAGTACATTCTACGTATATTACAAATATCATCATATTTATAGACATTATTTATGCATGAACCATTAATCTACACAATTTTTAGGTCCGATAATGATTTGCGATGAATACTCAAATAAATGGAGATACATCATTATTCATGGCATAAAAGTAAAAAAATAAAAAAAATATTACGTTTATCTATTTTGACACATACAAAATTCAGAAGCATTATCACACAAAAGTATTGACCACCATAAATGATACATTTTCAATTGTATATTTCAACAAAATATTATTCTTCAATATCAAATACACTTATTCCATTCAAATGATAGAGAAATCTTCCATCTCCTAATTGCTCCTCTTTTTATTATAGTTATGCAAGTTGTATATATATAAATCATATTTCATAAATTCAATAGATAATATCATAAATTTGCCTAATGTAATGATCAAATAGATTGCAGAAAAATAATTACCTATTTGAAATGCCTCCAACCAGAGATACCACTAGCTATGAGGAGACATAACAATTCCATTTATTGCTTGTATTGTGGTTCATTGAATAACTTGACAACTCATAAATTTAATATTTATTTGATAAACTTGCTCAAAGAAATCTAACATAGAATTGGGGTAAATTTTGGGACAATTTGTAGGTCATGGTAATGTAGACCATTTATGAAACATTAAAAATAGAAGGTCAAATAAGATTTAAAAATGAAGAAAACCTATAAAAAATAAGCAGAGAACTAATGCAATTGCGGGTGACAATCAAGGGACAAAGAGGAGGGTTTTATAGTTGCTTTGAAGAGGACATCCTAAAGATAAAAAAAATTCAAAACTATGAAACATGTATAGCTCGTAAATAATTTATAGTTGTTTACCATTAGATTTCAGTAATTTAATTCGATCTAACTACTTTATAACCTACCAAAGACTTAAATTTAATTTAGAAAGTCAAATTTCTTGTATGATTACAAATTATTTTGTTTCCATATAATTTTTCTAGTCAAGCAGTGTGCTTTCAATTCCAAACAACCTAACCCATCTAGAAAGTATATAATCCTTAAATTTGTTTCATTATTGATCTTCCAATGCATTCCATTGCTAACCAAACTTCTTCCTGATGCTACTTTCTAATTTTAATAGATTAAACTTTTTGACTCACTATTTTAATTTGATGTTATTATTTCATGATTAAATTACAATATTATTTCTTATTTTAGTTTTTTTAATCTTTTTTTTATTTTATAGAATAGTCCTTCTATAATTGTGTTTTGTTTTCAAGTCATAAATATAAGGAGTAACATACATTTAAAAGAAAAAATTAATGTAATTTTCATGTTTAGTTATAGACACCTAGAAAGATTTTAAGTAACCCAGCATAACCGATTAAAATAAACTAATACGATAAATTTGATTAATTATGCTTCTTCCAAATAGCTCCCTTGTTTAATCTGGCATAGAATTTATTAAACACTCACTTGCACTAATTTCATCAAATTTTCTTAAATACAGTAAGTTGCGTATTGATTAAAGCTTAAATTATGCCAAGCCAATACAAAATGGAAATTAGTATAGCCATCACTACGGAGATGTTTTAAAAAAAGGTCATGTTGGAATGTATGAGTCCACTAACAACGATAGGATCAGGTCCTTTAGACAGTATGATGCACGAAAGTAAATACAGAAAGTAAAGACAACACGCAATACTTTACGTGGAAACCTCCTTGCTCAAGGGAGTAAAACCACGACCTGTCTCACACGATTTTCAAACTGTTTTCACTAATCTTCTTAAGCAAAAGCGAAACACAGTTTACAACCACACTATGATATTAACCTCCTAATCTCAACACTAAGTAATACAACATATTACTTAACGAGCCTAAGCAATGCCTGCATTGCCCACTATACTAACCCTCTCTGATTAATATAGATTTTGACTGTAAGACACAAAGTTGCCCTCAACTATGTTCTTACAATGATTCACACAAGGTTTTGAAACGTTTCTAACAATGGTGAAACGAATCCTACAAGTTAAGCACAAATATAAGCAATCAAAATAACAACAGGTTCAGGAAGCAAATCTTCTGTCTATGAGGTCCCTTGTTGTTTTGTTGAAGCTTGAGTTTTCTCTCTTTGAATGAATGAGTTGATATGTTGTTTGTCATGTTGAATATATCAACCATAAAGAATTATTAACTGTTGGACAAACAACCTCGTCCATTCTGACCAACCTCTGACAAGACAGCTTTCCAGTTGTATAGCACATTGCCCTGGACGAGAACACTCTGTAGAGGACCGGGTCCCTGCATTTGTGAGGATCATCAAAACATCTGGAAACAGTAAGACTTATCATTTTCCCCCTTTTTGATGATGACAAACAAACTGCCTCACATGAGTTAGCATTCATTCAAAGTATCAGTTCCCCTATCAATATTCTAATTTCACAATCAGTTTACATATCAATTCCCTCTTTTGACATCATTGAAAAGGAGTGACAGTAAACATATACGAGTTGCATGCAAAAACGTTAGGAACTCAGGGCCATGGGCCACACTGTACATGCGCAAGTAAGCAAAAAATAGAAAGGATAAAAGCATACCAAACAGGGCAAAAAGAGATGATATCATTAGATCACTTATGCTGACCACAGAGTTCAGTCAAAACAGTACACTTTGCCACTAGATTAAAACAGGGAAAATAGACAGGACACGGAAAGACCTGAGAACAAGGACAACAGACTCGTTTAGGACGGAGGGGGACAACAGGGCCATGCGAGTATTAGCATCGATGTGCGCCTGAATTAGTTGTGTGTTAAGAGTCTGGACTTCCTCACTGAGTGAGGCATTTGTCTTCAGCAGCTGTGCATTCTCAGCTCTCAACTTTTCTACTTCATCCTTACTTTCAGCACTGGTATCAGGTCCTCGAGAAATAGCATGCTGTATTTGAGCCTTAAGTCTTGCAATCTCTACCTCCTTGGCACTCAAGGTTACTGTGAGATCATTTAACTCACGCTTGAGGGATTCCTGCTGCTCGAGAAGGTCAGTCACATGTGACTTGGCCTTGACTTTTCCCTCAGTACATTCACATTCCAAGAGTGTTGCTGGAGAAAACATCTGATTTACAGTACTAGGTACTCCCCTGCCTAGAGGCACTCCGAAATGGTCGAACACATGGTTTAGTAAGTAGCCATAAGGTATGCCATGTTTGGCATTTTTCCATGCCATCACCCTGTGCATGTGTTCGAGCATAATCCCAGGGAGGCTGATAGCCTCGAGTTAATCTAACTGTTCCATGAGGAACAGATCTGCTGCAGTGGCCACAATCCTCTTTTCACTCCTCGGCACCATGAACTTATTAACAAACTCAAAAAGCAACTGGTACTCCTCTTTGAGGAACTTCTTAGGCTGACCTGCACACTTCATGTTCCCATACTTGGTAGCCCTTCGAACAAACTCAACAGAAGGCTTGCACCCTTTTATGGACCGGATCCCTTTAGAGGGAACTCCCAGTATAATCTCCAGACTTTCTTCATTCAGGAAGATCTTTACCTCACGTACCGATGTTTGAATGCCTCCGTCATCAAGGAGCTCTATTTTTTAATAGAACTCTCGCACTTCTGGCTCATGCAAGTATGGTACTGGACATTCAAACAAGTGTTCCTAGCTTTGCAGGGAGACAGAGTCAAAAAGGGTTCACATGCCAGGTTCAGCGAGGATGTCAGGATCAAACGCCCTTCCGTTCAAAACCTTTTGGTTTTCCATTTCTGCAACACGCTCTTCCCTTGTTAACACATTTCCTTCAACTTGCTTCTGGGTAGGCAGACCTGGTCCCTTAACAAATTTTGATTTTGAGGGGGCCTTTTTAGTAATCCTAGCCCTCTTAGCAGGTGATTTCCTCCCAGATTTAGGACCTTCTTTGGCCTTGATTCGTTCTTCCTCTACTTCCTTCTTCCTTTTCACCACTACTCTAGCGATGTCCTCAAACTTTGTTTCGCTTGAGCCTATATCTTGAGGCAATGTGGTAGGTTCCCCAGTAGGCTGTCGACGAAGTCTTCTTTGTCTTCGATTTCTCTCAGTCTGTACCTCATTTGCTATCAGAGCATCTCCAAGCAAGTTTTGGGCTGTCCCTCTGGTAACATATCTCCTTTTATCTTCTTTGTTAGAAGATTCCATCATTTTTCCCTTCCCTTTCCTTTTTCTTTTTCTTTCTAACTCAGTAGGCTCATCCTCAAGTCTAAGCTCCAGTGCAGCTTCAAGATCTGAGACAGCCATAGTCAAAGCATTTGCACCTCGAACCCCTTTTCTAGACCAGACTAAAGGAGTTTCTTCTTCATCCTCTTCCTCACTGTTAACCCCCATGGTTTGAGGGGTTTGGTCGAACACTGGTTGAACACTGTGAGGGACCTGTTCCGGCGATCTGCACGTTTGTTCTAAAACCTTTGGCTGAATATCCCCTCTGAGAGAAGCCAAACTTTGAATTTCCACTAATTCCTCTACTGCTTCTAGTATGTTGGATTCTATACCTTTACCCTCAGGCAAGTCCCCTTCAAACAATCTTTCAGACATGGTAGACGACACAGGCCCTGGTTGAGACACAACTTCTAAATATTCAGTGGGTGTCTCAAGGGTAGGCTTCACAACTGACTAGGCCTCGGAATTTTGAGAATCTTTGCCTGATAAAACTAGTGTTGGAGAACAAGGCAAGATTTCCCCAGGGTTGAGCATAGGAGATACCAACACTTCAGTGTGGGGTGTGATAGATTCATCAGTCTCACCAACCCCACATACTGGCATAAACGGAGATCCTTCAGGGGGAGGAATTGAGAAATTGAATGAACTGGGGTTTTTGATCTCTTGGGAGAGAGGGATTTTGGGGAAGAAGAAGAGTTAGACATTTTGCAAAAGAAAGAAGAAAGGAGTTGAGAAATAGTGAGAGAATTCGAAAGAGAGTAGGAAGAATTTGGTGTTTGAATTCTCTCAAAAGGTTGTATTTAACAAGGTATCGGGTCCCTGAACAGTAACGACTCTCGGTTTTTAAAATGAAAAGACGTCTTCAACTGACACAAGGAATAGGGAGATGACATGTGGCAGTGACCGTTGACAGAAAACTGTGTAGTAAAAGTGATACTAACCTTCTGGAACCAGGTCCCTCTCTATAGATAGCCCTGCATGTTATGGTTAGATCTTCCCTTTAGCCGACATGCCATGAGTGTGTACCTACAGTAAGGTACCAGATGTGAGTTCACAAACATTAAGCAATACAACAAGTATAGATACCTGCCCTCCCTAGCGTAGTCAAATGAGAGGCTTCATGCAACTTGTTGTGGAATAAGGTGATCTTGTGCATCCCCAACCTCAATTTGTTTTTGATGAAGTTTTCTTTGCTCAATGTCTTGGTAAAGATATAAGCCACTTGATCCTCCATCTTGCAGTATCTCATCACCATATTATTCTTCTCAACATAGTCTCTAAGAAACTAATGCCTTACATCTATGTGTTTGGTCCTCTTATGCTGGACAGGATTTTGGCCATGTTCATTGCACTCGTATTATTGCATATGAGAGGAATAGTATCTGTGAGAACACCAAAATCCTCAAGTTGCTGCTTGATCCACATAAGTTGAGCACAGCATGACGCAGCAGCCACATACTCAGCTTCAGCAGTTGAGAGCGCCACTGAATTCTGCTTCTTGGTTCCCCATGAAATTTATGATGACCCTAGGAAATGATTCATGTCTGAAGTGCTTTTTCGATCAACAAGAAAACATGCATAATCAGCATCAGCATACCCAATTAAATCAAAAGAGTCTAAAAGAGGACCAGGTCTTGTGTTCCCTTCAAGTATCTCAGTATTCACTTGGCTGCCTTCAAGTGTCACTCTTTTGGAGCAGCTTGAAACCTAGCACAGATTCCCACGTTGAAGACTATGTCAGGTCAAATTGTAGTGAGGTAGAGAAGAGATCCAATGATTCCTCTATACATAGTCTGATTCACATCAGTCCCAGCTTCATCTTTGTCAAGTT
Source organism: Solanum etuberosum (assembly GCA_029582245.1). Lineage (NCBI taxonomy): Eukaryota > Viridiplantae > Streptophyta > Magnoliopsida > Solanales > Solanaceae > Solanum > Solanum etuberosum. The sequence goes on along the minus strand of JAJONR010003459.1, from coordinate 21,315 downwards.
TTGCATTGGTGCTTATTGGGGTATCAATAATTGTGGCCTCCATCATACTGAACTTCTTGAGAAATTCCTTGATGTACTTCTCTTGACAGATTGACGTACCCTGGGGAGACTGTTTGATTTGCAACCCTAAGAAAAAGGTTAGTTCCCCCATCATGCTCATTTCAAATTCACTGCTCATCAAGGCTGCAAATTATTTGCACAAGGGATCTGTGGTAGCCCCAAAGATGATGTCGTCTACACAGACTTGTACTACTAGGAGCTCCTTTCCTCTTGACTTTAAGAACAATGTGTTTTCAATTTTTCCTCTTTTGAACCCATTTTCAAGAAGAAATTTTGACAATCGCTCGTACCAGGCCATGGGTGCCTACTTCAGGCCATACAGTGCTTTGTCTAACTTTAGCACATGATTAGGCTGATCAACATCTTCAAACCCTGGAGGCTGCTTGACATAGACTTCCTCCTTCAAGTAACCATTCAGGAAGGCACTTTTGACGTCCATCTGGAAGAGCTTGAATCCCATGTATGTGGCAAAGTCTATTAGTATTTTGATGGTACCATCCTTGCAACAGGTGCAAAGGTCTCATCATAATTGATTCCTTACTCTTGACTATAACCCTGCACTACCAGTCTTGACTTATTTCTCGAGATTGTTCCATGCTCGTCCAGCTTGTTTCTGAAAACCTACCTAGTCCCAATAATAGTTTTGTTGAGTGGTCTGGGGACCAGGTGCCATACCTTTCTTCTCTCAAACTGATGCAGCTTTTCTTGCATTGAGTTCACTCCGTCAGCATCTAGCAGAACTTCTTTGATGTTCTTTGGTTCAAATGTGGATATGAAAGCTGAGAAGGCAACAAGATTTCTTGCCTTTGATCTAGTTTGAATTCCATATTCAAAAGGAGAAATCAGATTGTCTAGAGGGTGGGATGATTGATGCTTCCATCCTGCTTTTCTAGTAGTCTCCTCATCAGGTTCATAAGCTTGAATATCACTTTTTGATTCTTCAGTTTGAGTCTCACCTTCATGAGCATCATATGTAGCAGTAGAAGGACCAGGTACTTTCATAGGTTTCTCAGTCCTTTCGTCATTCTGATTCTTTTCATCTCCAGCATCTTGAATTTGGTTATCTCTCTGAATCTGCATTAGCTCCTTAATTTCAAGATCCTCCTTCCCTTCACGATTGGTCAGCTAACCTGATTCATCAAAAATGACATGCACACCCTTCTCCACACACTTGGTCCTTTTGTTGTATACCCCGTAAGCCTTGCTTGACGAGGAGTACCCCATAAAAGTTCCTTCATCACTTCTTGGATCAAATTTAAAAGATCATCTTTTCCATTGTTAAGCACAAAGCACTTGCATCCAAAGATTTTAGATGGCTAAGAGATGGCTTTCTTCCATTTAGCAGTTCATAGGGAGTTTTCTTGCAAACTGACCTGATTAGACATCTGTTAGTGACATAACAAGCTTTATTCACTGCTTCAGCCTAGAAGCTCATTGCAAGTCCTGAATCTATGAGCATAGTTCTGGAAATGTCCACCAGGGTCCTGTTCTTCCTTTCAACAACCCCATTCTGCTGAGGAGTTCTTGGAGAAGAGAAGTTGTGGTGGATGCCATGGTCCACGCAGAAGCCTTCAATTTGGGTATTTTCAAACTCAGTATCATGATCTGACCTGATGCTTGCAATTTTGCAGTTTAGCTTCATCTCAATCCCCTTTGCAAAAATCATCAGTACCCCAATTATTTCATCTTTTGATCTTAAGAACATGTTCCACGTGAATTTGGAAAAGTCATCTACAATCACCAAGATGTATCTCTTTCCACCTCTACTTTGGATTCTCATTGGTCCACACAGATCCATGTGGAGAAGCTCTAGTGGCCTGGTTGTGGTGACGCCCTTCTTTGCCTTAAAGGATGATCTTGTTTGCTTCCCCGTTACACAGGTCTCACAGATTTTATTTTCAGCAAACTTTAACTTGGATAAACCACGGACCAGGTCCCCTACAACCAATTTGTTTAGCAATGAGGAGCTTACATGTCCCAGTATTCTGTGCCACAGACTTGCATTTTCAGATTGAGCACTGAGACACATGAGATTATCTCCTTCTATAGAATCCAAATTTGCAGTATACATGTTCTTCACTCTTCTGGCAGTTAGAACAACTTTATTGGAAGTAAGACTTGTGACTATACATTGATTTTCCACAAATCTTACTTTATTTCCTTTATCACAAATTTGAGAGATGCTAAGCAAGTTATATTTTAGGCCACTCACATAATACACACTCCCTGTAGAGTGCTTCATTGATCTCCCTATGTTCCCAACACCTAAATTGAGTCCCTTTTTCCCATCACCAAACGACACACCACCTCCCTGGTGTGCTTCCAAAGAGAGGAATTTTTGAGTGTCTCCAGTCATATGCTTCGAGCAGCCACTGTCCATGTACCAGCATTGACTGCTTCCTCTCTTCTACACAAGAATCACTTATTAGATTTAGGAACCCACTTGAGATGGAGTTCCCAAAAACTGTCAAAAGGTTTAATGAGAAACCTTCTTGTCCATGGGGGCAAAGTGTTCTTGCTAAAGTGGTAACTAGGACCAGGTACCTATTTCCTTTCTACCTTTCTTTTTCCTAACTTAAGGAAGTTCTCCTGATTTTCTTTTACCCTTTTTAGAGACTCATAATTTTTCTTCAGGTGACCGTTTCTTCCACAGTGGGTACACAAAATATTATCAGAGACTAAGACATATTTGTTGTGAGGGTTGTAGGGAGGTTCTATCTTTCTATACCCTAAACCTTTCCTGTTGTTGAACTTCTGATTAGCTAAGTTTGAAAGAATCTTAGACGAATCAGTCCATTTCAGGGAGTGGTTTAGCTCTTCTTTGATCTGACTTAAGTCCCTCACTAGTTGAGAATTCTTTTCAAGAGAGGCAGCTAATTTGGACTCAGATGCTTTCAAGCTTTCTTCTAATTCAAGCTCAAAACTACTGAGTTTTCTTTTTCCACCCTCAGAGGTACCAGGTTCATCATCAGGCTGCAGACTCTCAGTTTCTAGAATACTCACCCTAATGTTTATTTCAGACATTTGAGACATAAGGGTAGTTTTCTCATCCTCACAGATACTCAACTTTTCACTTAACATAGCATTTTCATTTGTTATTTCATCTACAGAATCAATCAGAACTGCAGCAAGTTTTCTCAGTCTCTCAATTGACAAGGTGTCTAAATCACTTTTAAGATCAAACAAAGTTACCTCATCTTTTTCATCCTCATCATCGTATTTTTCCATCAGGGAGAATATGGAGTTAAAGACAGCTTTTTCATCCTTCAGCACCATCATGGAGACATCATCATGACTTTCTTCCTGCTCAGAATCATTAGAGGCATTTCCCCATGCTGCAAAGGCTTTCTTTACGACTTGATTAGCGTGAGCCTTCCTTTTAGCATGGTCTGGGACCTGGTCCCTTCGCCTTGGTTTGAAATCTTGAACTTCTTACTTTTGGCTCTGACAGTCTCTCATGAAGTGGCCAGGCTTTCCACATTTGTGACATAGATCGTTTGCAGTAGTCGTTCTGCTGGTGGTTCCTTTCTTCTGGAATCCTCCATGCTTTTTGACGATCTTTTGGAATCTCCTAGTCAGATAGGCCATCTCTTCCTCATTTTCAGATCCATCACTTTGAGCCATTTTTAGTGCAATGGATTTCTCCTTTTTTCCCTCCTTCACCGATGAACCCTGCTGCCTGTTCAGCTCGTAGGTCTGCAAATTTCCGATCAGTTCATCCATGGTAAGAACCTTTAGGTCTCTGTCCTCAGTGATTGCATTCACTTTGCTCTCCCAAGACTTGGGAAGAACTCTGAGGACCTTTCTAACTTGTTTGCTTGGGTAAATGGGTTCACCAAGGCATCTTAGTTCATTTGTGATGGAAGTGAACCTAGTATGCATCTTATGAATGGTTTCACCTTCCTTCATGCTAAAGTTCTCGTACTAGGTTGTCAACATGTCTACTTTAGACTCCTTGACTGGGGTGGTTCCTTCGTGGGCTGTTTTTAAGCAATCCCAAATTTCTTAGCAGTCTCACAAGCCGAGATCCTGTTGTACTCATCTGGACCAATCCCACAAACCAGCAGCTTCTTGGCTTTGTAGTTCTTCTCTATTTTCTTCCGATCAGCCTCATCATATTCTCTTCTGGTCTTTGGAATCACCTTCGTAAGTTCTCCTTCTTTTACGTCTTTGGTGGGTATGTATGGTCCATCAAGAATCACATCCCACAGCTCAGTGTCTTCTGCATTGATGTAATCATGCATCTGTTTCTTCCACTATCCATAGAATTGTCCGTTGAAACGGAATGGACGGGTGGTAGATTGTCCTTCCTCTAGGCTTGGTGGAGCAGCCATTCCTTCAGAATCTTTCTTCTCTTGGTGTTAACCAAATAAAGAAGTCGTTGCTCTGATACCACTTGATGGAATGTATGCGTCCACTAACAACGATAGGCCCGCATTTTTAGCGGGGTTTGCTCGCTTTTGCGACATCAGAGTGGATTTTTGGCCTGCCATTTCGGGATTTAAGCCCCATTTCATCATTTTTTGAGCTTTGGGATGGCGAATTGGACCAGATTTTCAAGGAAAATCTTTTGGGTAACGATCTTAACTCTAAATCTTCAATTACACATTGTTATTTATGAACTTATGTGTTCAAATCAAGATTTTGAAATGAAAAATTTTGAGTTATCTTCAAGAACCCAAGATGTTAATAAAATGGTAATTTTGAAGTGGTTTTGATCCCTTTTACGAAATGGTTTTCACTAATGAGTCCTAAAACCTTGGGTAATGTTTTCAAGTATTGTTTTCCGGATTCAAACCTCCATTTTGAAATTGGGTTTTTGAATTGTTTGATCCATTTCTCTACATAATTGATGTGGGAATTGTTATTTCCGATGAGTGATTGTAAATACTTGATTATTATAGATTGTGTGGCTTTGGAAGTGATTCGGAAGGAGAAGACTCAACTCTTGGGGTGATTGTTGATTGATTCCACGCAAGTGACTTCCTAAACTTTGTATTCTAGTAGAATTTGTGTGCTTCCTTCATTGCTTGTGTGTTGGGACTTGGGAGTAATGGGGATGAGGTGACAGGTTTAAATTTTCCACTTAATACATCCAAATGAATAAAAAAGGGTTGAAATGAAAAAAGGCTATGTGATGAACATGATGATGTGAATTGCTTTATTGTGACCTTTGTTGATTGAATGATGAAATGTGTGAAAGCATGAATTTAGACTTGAATTGTGTGAATTGTTGTCTCTTCCGTGTGGTGTGATATGGCTTGTATGCATTGATTGTGAACACCGTGATGAGACATTTGATGATTTACAATGCCGAGGTCTTTGCTGGTGAGTGTTATGATGTCGAGGCCTTTGCGGCAAGTGTTATGATGTTGAGGTCTTTGCCGACAAGTGTTATGATGTCGAGGTCTTTGTCGGTGAGTGTTATGATGCTGAGGTCTTTGTCAGCGAGTGTTGTGATGCCGAGGTCATTTCCGACAAGTGTTTATATATAAAGCTGATGAGAAATAGTTTTGACTGGTTATTTGATACAAAGTCGATGGGAAATGGTTTCGGCTAGTGATATTGTGCCGATGGAAAATGATTCCGGCAAGAGATTGATTATCGTGACTTGATGCATTTGATTCTTATGCGTGACTTGATTGCTAATTGTGATTTATGTACTTGTTGTGTATGACTGAGCTACTTGACTTTGAGGATGACTTACTTGATTTGTTGATTGTTGATTGTGACTATTGAATTATGGATATTGGGCCTTGTGAGTCGTATATTGTAGAATTGCTAGGTTGGGCTGATTTTTGTGTAGGTTGTAGTTTAAGGAAGTTCGGTTAGAGTGTAAGGGGTATTCGTTTCCTAGCTAGATGCCTTGTTTTCTAGGTTGGTTGTTGGGTACTGTGTTGTTGGTACTCACCCCTTGCTTCTACACTGTGCAGGTTCCGAGCCCGGACCCGTGTGATATCTTTCTCCTTCTTTTGATCTCGAGGCTTGTCAAGAATTTGAAGAGGTAGCTGTTTGTCACTTCGGCGGACCCTCTTTTTCCTTTTACTTATTCTTTGTTCTATTTGAGAAACAAGGATTGAGACTTGTACTTATTTCTTAATTCCGCACTTTATGTATTTAGTGGCTTGTACACGTGACAACCAGGTTTTGGGGTATTGTTTAGAATGAATAAGTTTTCTACCTTTGTCTTGTTCTTGATTTACTTTTTCCACATTTCTTTCGTTTTTGTTGGGTTGAGGCTGACTTGTCTTGGTGGGAATAGACAAGTGTCATCACGTCCGATTTTGGATCATGACAAAATCATCTTAGATTGTGAACATACTCTTTATTATTTACTCTTTGGAGCAAATCCATTTACTTCTCTGAAATTTTAGCATCTTGAAATTACCTAAGGAAGATGCTTGTAAATGAGAACATAAGTCTAGGGAGAGTTATGGATTTCTAGTTCTCTAATGTCATTTCATTCAGTAGTTTTACATCTTATACAACAAATGATAATGGATGTTTTTCACTAAACCATGCTTACACAGATAATCGAAAGGTTGGTATTGTCTTCAATATGCTGTTAAGTATGTTTACAGATATATCATGCAGAATTATTCACAAGGATTCAAAAAAGGGAATGAAATCACCATATTGGCTAAATGAGAGAGCACATACACATCCTAGCAATAACAGTACATATGTTGATGCTTAGTTCATGAAGCCAATAGTTTCTTGTTCGTTCTTCCATGTTAAAGTTTTGAATACACCAAAACCTGGCAAAGCTAGTACATGGACGTCATACAGGAAGATACTGTAACGGTTCTAGGAAGAACAAAATCTCGAAAACAATAATATCATTGCAAAGGATAGCTATCCTAAAGTTGAAATGATGTGAGTTGTAATACCTTGAATTGCTTGTGCTTTACTTTTTTCCCCTAACATTTGACACCAAATCTTTCATAAACTTAGCTGATTTCGTAATTGGCGAATTCACAGCCATCAAATTATACAAAACATTCTCAACTTCAACAATTGATGGCCTTGTTTTAAACCTTGAAACCACTTTCAACTCTCCATCTTCTTCGACGAACACATACCATTTCTCACCACTCAAAACACCATCTTTAACACATTTAAACATCACCCCTTTTCTATTACTCAATATCCCTCTAACTTCCAATCCCATAAATGAATACACAACCTCAAATGAACCAACAAATCCACTCAACTCACCAAAACTACTCTCTTCATCAAAACCCCATTTAGGATTAAAAATCACCACAGGCTTTGGGTACAATGTATCAACAATTTCCTTCATTACAGTCAATCTTGAAGCCTCTGGAGCCATAAACACTACCACATCAGCAGAAATTTCAGTTCTTGATGAAATATCTAAATTTTCAATAATGGGGTTTGAAGATTTCTTCTTCCCAAATTCTGTTTGTGCAGCTTGGGTTAAGGTTTGGTTAGGCCATAAAAGTAGAATCTTGATTTTTGGGGCTTTTCTTTTGATGGGCATTTCTCCAAAAATGTCAAAAGCAAGTTGGGCTAATGCAGATGGGGAGTCATCAACAACTGGAATTTCGACACGAAATCTTGGTTGTTTGAGTTTCTTGATTTTCCCAATGAGTTTGGGATTGTTAAGGGGTTTCTCTAAAGTAGTTGAAAGAGAGAATTTTGCTTGAGAAATGGCATCTTCTTTGGTTGTAGGTGGAGTAGGAGAAGATAGTGAACATTGAAGAGGTGAAAAACCTGACTTGGGTTTTGTGAAGAAAACAGAGTGATAAAGATTGTTAAGTTGTTGTTTTGATCCTAAAAAGCTTAAGGAACTTGTTGTGTTTTGAAGTTTGTTCAGCTTGAACTGGAATGAAGGATGAAATTTTACAAGATTGGAAGCCATTTGAAGTCAGTTCTTGTCAAAGGGAATAGAGTTTTTGCAAAGAAAATAGGTACAATTATGGAAATATGTGTTCATCTGGATAAGGCTGTAGAGAAGTTTCAGTAGCCTCACACAACTTAATACTGTAAAATTCTTGGTTAGTCACCAGAGGTGTCAAAATTAACGCATGAAATCATAACTCGTCAACTTCTTTAAGTTTGGACTAATTATTGGCCCGTCCATTTTTATGTTTGAATTTGAGGACTTTATTATTCTATTTGGATGGTTGTTATGTATTGTTTCATAATATATCATATTGTATTGTGTTGTATTGTATCGTATTGTTCTAATGATTACTGTGTTTGGATAGATTCTATCGTTCTCAATCGTTAAATAATGTTACATATTCATAAATTGAATGTTAAACCTATAAGAAAAGTAGAGTACGGGGGTAAAGCTACTGTTAAATAATAAGTGACAATAAAATGAGAAGAAATTATTAAGGTAACGACGCAATCACACTAAATCAGTCGTTACATAAAATGATTTTTTCATCATTACCTAACAACGAATTCAAACAATACAATATAATATAACTTAAATATCAATAAAAAACAAACAATATATTTAAACTAACAATACAATAGTAACAACCGTCCAAACAAGGTACGTACGCTAAACCTAGTAGGATAGAAGTATGTGAACAGCATAATGTTCCAATTGTTTCAATTGTTTACCTTGTAGTACATACTTCCAAGAAAGGCGGAATCCATCGGTGGCCCCTTAAAGTTGATACATATTTTCACTTAGACACTTCAACTAGGATTTATTCATTCTAGACACTCATAGTAAGGTTCTATTGTGTCATTTTGACACTTTTTAAACAATCAACAAAACTTTTAAGGAGAGTGTAACACACTCACCGAAGATTTGGCAAAATAATGAATTAAATAAAGACACGTGACATATATACCTAACAAAAAATATTAAAAAAATATAGTGAGTAAAAAATTATTTTTAAAACTATTTAGTTGATTACTAAAAGAAAAAGTATATTTCAGTAATTAAAATGAAAACAAAAAAAGTTGTAGCAACCTCCCTCTTTCTCATTTTTTTTTTCTCCACACACATTGCTCCTCCTCCTCTTCTTTCAAATTGATGTCGGCATATATATAAAGAAAAGGTTGTCGAAGATGGTTCAATAGAGTTTGAAATTGTGAAGAAAAGAGATTAAAAGTAGAGTCAGATCTGGAACGGTTATTCTAAAAAGAAAAAAACAGATTCGAAAGAAGAAGAAAAAAAACAAAAATGAGGAGAAGAATGTAAAGAAGAAGAAAGAAGTGAATTCATTCTTTAATAATGTCTCCATGTTTTATAACACAATTCATTTTTTATATGAAAACACCAATTTTTTATCTATAATTTTGTGTGTGGGTTATGAAATTTGGTGTTTCTAAGTAATGATTAAAGGTATTTTGTGGGTTTCTTTTGTTTTGGTTGTTGACAATGAAGAGATTGTCGGATTTTATGGTAAAAATGGTGAGAAGATTTTTCCGGCAATTGTTGATAATCAACCGATGAAGAGATTGCCGGATTTTATGGTGAAAAGGTGAAGAAGATGGGAGTATGTTTTAAGTATTTGTATTTTCTTTTATTTAAGCAAAAAAGTAAAAATAATTTGCAAATTTCAAGCTTCTCACGCGCTCAAAACAAGTGCATCACATATTGCCAACTCAGCGAAAAGTGTCAAACTGACACAATAGAACCTTACTATGAGTGTCTAAAATGAACAAACTCTAGTTGAAGTGTCTAAGTGAAAATTAATGTCAACTTCAAGGGCCACTAATGGGTTCAGCCTCCAAGAAAATAAAACTGGAACATAAAATACACTAACTTGCAACCTGGAGATCAACTGTTTATACTTGAATTAATTTGTTTCTGTTTCACATTTTGAAGATTTCCAACAAAATAATCTTTTCTCCAAAGAAAGGTACAAAAAAAAGAAGAGGTAAATTATCACACAAGTAACTCCCCATAAAAAAATGACTAGTAATACAAAGCCCCATATGCTATTACTGATACAAAGACAATACTTTATCCACTATACAAATTGGAGGTGGATGTTGTTAGAGGTAATATAGTTTCACAGTTAAATATCAAACTGCCATACAGAATTACAGACAAACCAATTCTAAAAGCTAGAACAAGAGTTCCGCTAAAAAGTTAGCCAATGCTTAGGCGAGAATCTATGGGACGCAAGCTAGTTTGACGCCTTGGGATCCCAATCTCACATGCATTAACCCGTGCTGCAAATCGGAGTGAACACAGGGATTCACCCACAGATGGAGGATCCGGTGAAACATTAACAAACATTAATGTCTTCGAGTTACCACCTAGACAGGGCTGAGTAAAACATGCAATGATCAGCAGGTGTGTGAAACAAAGGTGTGAATATACACAACTGTTAAAATGACATTGGAAACATACAGATCAATCCTAAAACTATTACCTTTACCACCCTAGGAAATTACCCAGAACCATGTATTTTAACTAGGAGCTGAATAATCATTTTTACCTGGAGAAGGTATGTGAGCTTTGAGTTCCTAAAAGGCACATGCTCCTCTTTCTTGGCTAGAGCAAATATGACATCACTTAGAGACGATAGACTCTTGTTGATGGCCTGAATGAAACTCATGGATAACAGGGAAATAAGTTAGAAGAACATCTTGGGAAGTAGGAAGTTCTTGAAAAGAGTTTGAAAGTTTCAAGCAAATACTTGAGTTTCTTTTAGCCGATCTCCAGTACACCCACTCTTGGATAGACGTTCACTTCCAGCGAGATCAATCAAATTGAGCACACCTTGTACTTGTTGCTCGGTACTCTAAGATAGGATACTATTAGTCAACTGAAAATACTTATAAAAGGGGCAATCAAAATGGCATGCTAAATATTAGGTGAATGTCCCCGAACCTCATTCACACCAGAAATTCTCAGAGTGAAGACAAAATGGCTCCTTGAAGACTGTTGGTTCATCTGAGTCTTCCCAACAGATCTACACAAAGAAGAAATAGAACGCTAACTCAATAGAGCACAGGTCTCACAAATTTCAACTCCATTTCAGCCAAATATAAGAACTTGGACCCCCTAATATATATAAAATGACAAGTGATCGCATATCAAACATATTAAAGGTACAAATGACAAAAAGAAGTGTCTCAGCAGTAAATCAAACAGGAATAAAAAAAAAACATTTTATGCAAAGGCTGATGTTACACACCTACATTTTCGTTGAGTTTTAAGTTCACATGCATGCTCTAAGTTCAAAAAAAAAAATGTGTTTTATATGTTGGGAAGGTGTTCAATGCTTAAAATTTATCCCGGGGGTGATAGGGATGTAAAGGACTAAGTGGAGTTTGATTTTAATGTTAATGGAAAGATGTCCAAAGTGAGCATAGCCTAACTTCAAATGTACACAACCCTTAGAAATTAAGATCACCTATGGTTTCAGAAGGAAACTTGTAGCTCTTGGGATCTAGTTTCTAATGCTTAAAAATTTCTTCAATGAGACGTCCGGCGCAAAGTTATGTCAATTTTACCTGTGTGTACAATTGAAGGTTTACGCCAAATGCTGGCATTTATTGCTGACCCACTGGGTTGATGCTAGGCATTGAAAATCAATGGCCACCATTAAAACCCTCCAGACTGCAAGCTAGGCATTAAAAATTTAATGCTAGGACGACTAGGAGAACTACTATCTTGCTACAGAGTATACTCTTCCTCATCTTTCATCTTTTATGTCCTGGGGCGGTCCACGAACTCGGACTCTGTTGGCTAAGGTTCTCACTTATCTCGGTAGAACATGAAGTAGATCTAACAAGTCCTTTCAACTCTTTTCTATTCCGCAGCAGGACGATTACTCAACACTGGAAGCCTCAAAACTCACTGGAACGGTTTCTGTTAGGCATTAAAATTTGATGCTCAAGACAAGGCTTCACCAATTTTATGTTTGACAATAACACCCCCCTCCCCGCCGAACTCCCCCCAGTTTCCATTTCTTCTTCCTCACACGTCTAAGGTGAAAATTAGAAAGGATATTTTTACCTCAAATCACAATTCAACCACCAAGGTAAGTTAAATAAGGAGTTATTTGATTATTAACACCTTAATTTTGTGATTTTTTCTAGAACTCAAACTCCACCCAACTTCTTCAAATTTCAAGAAGCAATGCTTTTGGTACCTTGAGGTAACCTCTTCACTTAACTTGATATATTGATAATAGACTGCAAGTAAGTTGATTTTGATTGGTAACCCATCTGGTGGAGGTTTAGCCATGGCTCACCTCAAAGTGGATGAATGAGAGGTTTTACCAATTAAGTTTGATGCACAGCACTAAAGCTTCACCAATTTTGTATATAGATCAAATGTTATTTGGGGCATTGTGAAAACGTGAATTGACAAGCGGGTACATCAATAATGATATGATGTACGAGTGTTAAGAAGTGATTTCAGGATCAAGGTGAGTGGAGACCTAACTTTAAGAAGTGATTTCCCTCAATTAATGCTTGTTTCACGTGTTTTAAATATCTTAAAGGTTGTTCTGTGAATTCACTCTTATGGGGACGAGCGGGTACGTGTTACCATGCTGTAAATTTTATGACTACAATTTGATTCAAGTGATACATGATAATTTTTAAGGTTTAATAATTACAACTCGTGATATTTACATGAAAGAAAAGTGATATACGAATGATATGATGTTCACTTATGACTATCATGCTCATGTTTAAGTCTGAGGATTGTATTGGTGATATGAATGACAAAAAACATATCTTGGGATGTATTGTTTCCTTCCATTACTCTTTTTATATTTGAGTAGCGTCGCAAAGACCTTATGATGTACTTTGATAATCTTAAAAGCTCCAAACTTGTCTAGAAGGCTTGTTTAGGCCCCTTGGCTTATATGCTACTCTTGTTGTGGTTGGTCTACATGTTGATTAGGACTGTAATATTAATGTTGACTTCCTTATGAAATGAATTAGGCTCTCGGTGACGGCAATATGATGGTGTCATTATGGGCACATTGTCAATGATAGATGTAGAGGTTAAGGATTCATTCAGCAGGAGAAACTTTGTTGGATGCCAGTCTTGGTCCTCTAGTTTGGGTCGTGACAGATGACATAATAAATTGCTAGAAAGATTGAAGAAAATATAACCAGGTGGTTTTACCTGCTTTCTGCTGCCAGCCCAAAAAGTTTAGAAACCTGACTATAGCAATGAACATCCACAATTGTCAGGTCGGATACATGGGTATTGCCATTCACATCATGTTTGATGGCATATTGCTTTCCTACATGTTCTGGTCGGGATGCATCAAAACTGGACGAATTTGATGTTGATAAAAGATCCCGAATAGTTTCATTGTAAATTTCAAGCATTGAGACCTGAAATATGGTGAAAACACTTTCAGAGAAAAGAAACAAATCAAATTGAGAAATGATCATTTCAAACCTCCATTACTAACCTGCATTTTATAGTTCCACCCTTGGTTTTGAAGAGACTGCCTGGTCTCAAATACCTGCTCTAAAGAGCGTGGAATAAGCCCTTTCTGATTATCAGAGTCTGGCTTGCCCACCATTGTGTGAGTTTTACCGGAACCAGTCTGACCGTAAGCAAATATGCAAACCTGAAAAGGAGAAGGAGGGTAATAAGCTAACATTTTTTGTGAGGCTGCAGATAAACATTTGCTTTCTCATTCAGCAACGATTTGGAACTTTAAAGATTTAATCAATGTTTATTTTTTACATGTAACACCAGTAGCCAGAAACAAGGAGCACGTAACTAAGGATGATACAGAGTATTGATTCTTTTGCAAGACTTAAGACGGTAGGGCACAAAATTTGAAGGTATCTCACCTTATAACCGTCAAGAGCACTCTGTACAAGTTGGGATATCTCAACAAAAACATCTTCTTGTGAAGCCTCAGGCATGAATACTTTGTCAAATGTGAATGATTGTTTTTGTCCTTAAAATAACACAAAGTTCGAAGTTCAATGTCAAAATAAAAACTAAAATAGAAAAGGAAAACACAAATTCTTGCTGGTTGAATGCATTAGAAACAAATGCACACCATTTTGGATCAAATCGATGCCTCTTCCTTGTGCTTCCGTTGAAGTTGGAAAAGAGATAACCTTTGTTTCTTCACTGACAGCGTCATCAGACAATAATGGCCTCACCCTGCAGAAAACTCTAATATTGCCTTTCAATTCCTGCATTGGCAGAAGATTCAGAGTGAACATCTAATTTGAATCCAAAAGTCAATTTCAGGTAGCTTCACATTAGTGATCATAAAGTACCAGAATAGTATTGTGCAGTTTTTTACGCAGTTTCTCTCCTTCAACAATTTTAGTTTCGGCATCAGCAAGATGGTTCTGCAAGTCAAAAATAACATTCTTCTGCTCTTCATATTCTTCTTTTGTCCTCACAGCTGACATGTCGGACATCTAACAAAGTGATTAAACATTTGAAATATTTGAGAGGATTATCTTCTAAAGCTCATGAGGTTAGATATAACACTGTAAATTCAAACAAAGAAGGGTCATAGAAATGCTGTGTCACCTCGAGTTTTTTCTCGGCAAAGGCAAGTTGTTGCTGCAATCTTTTTATTTGTTCACATTGAGACAAACATGTCTCCTGCGAAATAATTCAGGAAGAGATTATTATCTGATGCACATATATATTTGGGTTTGCCTAGTTGAGATAAATCAACAGACAAACCTCCAGCTGATTGGTCTTTATCGCCATGCCTTCTAACTCGGCAATAGATTTTCCAGTGCATTCCTTATATTTTATCATTTCAGCTGTTAGAACCTGAACTTGTAACGATTGCTGATCACGATCATCCCTCATTTTTTGCAGATCTCCTCGCAAGAATCCTACTTCACTTGCTAAAGCCTCTTTTTGTTTGACAGACTCATCCTGAACAGCCTTATGAAATCGAAAGGTAAAATAAGAACATGAATCAATTGGTGACACACCTAATCTTCAGATTACAAAGCTGAGTAGTCCAGATGATCAAGATGAACAAACCATTTGGAGTTACATATCATGAAAACCCCAAATAAAATCATTAAATTAATCACCCGATTACAATGCATGCAACACCATCATCGAGCAGAAAATGAGAGAAGGAACATCTATAATATTCATAAACCATCATTCAAAAATCTGAAAAGAGTTGTAAAACAATAAAATTCTGGACAGTTTGCAGAAATGAACAAAACAAACATTGAAAGGTGTTAAATGTTCCTGAATGAAGCAATAGTTCTTATTGCTGCAGAGTACAGGTTTTCAGCAAATGCATAATAGATTAAGTAGCTCAAAAATGCAGAAAAAGTAAATAGATATATTCATGAAAGTATCACTGGTGATGCTAGCAACTTGAATAACAAAAGCAGAAGAAACAACTAATCAAAGACCTACTCTAGAAGAAGTGAGCTGTTCCTGTAAAGAAGTATAATGACCCCTTAGTCCACTGAGATTTTCAACCACTGCAGCTTTCTCCGTCTCCACGCGCTTCAGTGTTTCATTGACTGTACCAAGGTCTTTCTGGAGCCTACTGTTATAATCCTGTAAATTTTTGTTGTACTCTTGTAACCCCTTGTATGTATTACTTAGTGACTGGATCTGCAGATATTAGGATTTTTAAGCTATGTTCTTACCAATGGATTCACAACTGTAATGAAGCCAAACCAATATGCCTGAGATTCTTTCTTACCTTCTGATTTGCACTTGCAGTGTCTTGTTGAGCTCTTTTGAGCTCTTCTGAAAGGGAAGCTTGCAGTTTCTTTGCTGTATCTCTAGCATGTTTCTCTCTATTATAAGAATCCACTGCTTCCTGATGAACAAATTAAGCAATTAGAGAAAATTAAATATATGAAGTAAGAAATATACAAACTTAATGATCATTTCCCTGCAAAGCCTACCAACTTGGCTGCCTCCTCCTTGGCAAACTTTTCCTGGAGTGCCTCAATATTTTTTCTCAACTCCTTGATGATTGAATTCAACTCTTCCTCTTTGACATTCATTAGCATCTCTAAAACAAAACGAAAAAGCTAATATAAGTCTAAAATTCATTCCAGGGCACATACTCATACTATTGCAACACAACCATACCCATCTCATTGCATTTTTTCTCGGCCAACTCTAACAAGCCGCTGAGTGATGCCTGTTCTGTAACATAGTTTCCTTCAAGCTGCTGGAACCACTTAATACATAACTTGAGCCTTCTTATATAATCTGACATAAGATCACATTTTTCCTAATAGAAGCAGTAGAAATTTTTGCATCAATGGACATGGGCAGATACATATTGAGTTAATATGAAAAACAGTTAACTTTCCCCGCACAGCATTGGCTACTTCTATTAACTTATTGTTAGCACCTTAATTTATAAAATAAGCAAAACTACAACCACATTCATACCAGTATAACCATTAATCTGAAAAATAGTCCATCCACTTACCTTTGTATTATACTTATTTTTGGTTTTCAATTTCTCAGTGAGTAAAGCTTCAACGTCTTCTTTGCTAAATTCAATTACCCCACTGTCTGAACCTGCACTACTTGGCGGACCACTAGTTGGAGGCACATCTGCAACCCCATTCACCACTGCTAATGCCTGCCGGGTTCTTGCACCAGTAGCTGTGGACGGCATTTTTGGATTCCCTATTCTCCTTCTCTTCTCCAATGAAACCTCACCTGCTGTGTAGTTACTCTGCAAACCAAAAACAGTAAACTATCCAAAATTAGGAACTTCTTCACTTCAACATCAAAATAACCGAACCCACACAAACAAATTAGGAACTTCTGCCTTTTGAACATCAAAACAAGAAATACCCAGTAGAGAAAATGAAACTCCACAGCAAAAAAAAGCAAAAACGTAGAAAGGTACGATCAAAAATTTGTCCTAAAATGCACCGAAATGTGAAATTCGTCAATTTCAACTACACAATCAGAGGAAATGACCATAACCCAAGTACAAACCGATGAGGATGTATAGAGTGAAAATGGGTTCTGGAGAGAACTTACATCAGAAGGGGCTGAAAGAGTACGAAGTGGCGGCTTGTTCTGGTTCTTAGGAGCCATTTGAAATTATGGTAACAGAGAGAGGGAGAGGGGGATGGGATTTCGGAGAAATTTATGGATGTGGGACCGTGAATTGAAACTCAAAACTACAACATTCTTCTACATCAACTACCGTTTGCTTTGAATTGCAGTAAACTGCAAAATTGGTGCTGAAAGATTGAATAAAGGCAATAAACAAAAACTGTGTATGAAAGCAAACAAGGGCGAAAATGGTTCAATTTCTGAGTGTGATTGTTTCTCCGCCGTAATCGGCGGTGGATTTAGGATGAAACGACGGCGTAGTTGGAGGAGGAAGAAGGGGAGGGGGAGGGGATGCTGAAGAGTTTGAAATTTTTTGAAATTAGGGATCTGGCGCTACGGAGCGTTTTAGATTCGTTAAATTCAATACCAATTCTACCCCTAACACTATAATATAGGATTATTTTGAAAAGGAAAAAAAACTTATATATGTCATACGTTTAAAGTTGAGCTCATTTATATCATTTTCGTTTGAGAAAAGGTTGATTCATGTCAGTATTTGTTAACTGAAAAAAGTTTTGATTTTGAAAAATCATTTTGTACTCGTGGTCAATTATGATTCGGCCACATCATAAATTAAATCTTTTTATAAAAGGAAAAAACTCAAATATATCATTGGTCTTTGAGATAAGGCTCATCTATGTCATACATTTAAAGTTTGGGTCGTCTATGTCATTTCAGTTAACAAATAATTGCATGGATGAGCTTTTTCTCAAACGGAAATGTCATAGATGAGCCAAATTTTAAACGAATGGCATAAATGAGCATTTTCTCAAAGTTCGATGGCATATTTGAGCTTTTTTTTCTTTTAAACAATTAGCAACGCGGTCATGAAGTTTCATCTAGTTCGCTATAGCAAGAGGAGCCCTGTTATAGTGACGCTCAGAATGTTATAGTGGGGTAAATTCCGCTATAGAGGGTTGGGCCGCTATAGCGGAGCGAAATGGAATTTATTACAAAAATATTTCCAAAATTCTTATTTTCTGCACTTTGTGTTCTTGGACTTAGGAAGGGCGATTTTGGGCCGTTTGCACTTATTTTTCTACGAAATCGTCGGTAAAGATAAGAATTCGACTCCCTAACCTTATGCATTGATTCTTAAGCCTTAGAATCTAAGTTATTTCTCTTAGGGGGTTAGGTTTGACATGATTCCTGTTGGAAAAATCCCTAAGTTGGGAAAGAAGGTCATTAGCCTGAGGTTAGGATTTGTTGATAATCCGGGTAAATCATAGGTCACTAGTGATTGATTGTTGTTTATATTGTTTGTTTTAGACTAAGAACAAGTCAAGGCATTTTGCAAGGAGAAAGCTCAAGTTATTTAGAGTTTCCAATAGGCTTGATTTGAAGTAGGTGATGGTTATATGTTTTCGGTTTATGTATATATGTATGTCTACTGCTTTGTAAAATCATTTGTGCAATGCATAGTAGGGAGACATATTAAATGATATCATATAGATAATCTCATGCAATTAACTTGTTATTGTGACTTGTGATTTTCAAGTAGTATTGTCTGTTGTGCTATGTGAATGTGCATGATTATTTGTGTCACTCCCCGAGCCTACATCATGGGCGTGGCCGGCACTCGAGAACCATTGCTGGCCCCAAGCGAACCTTTGGCCTGGCTAGACTCTCAGCGGAAGACTTTAAGCATTAATAAGAAAATCAAATGCAAATTTTACTCAACTCTCTCAAAATAAACTGAGAATGGTTTAGAAATAAACATTCAACTAGCCAAAGTGGCAACTCAAGTCTCAACATAAACGGAATGAAAATGAAAAGACTAATGAACTATAACTATATATCTATGAAGCCTCAACTAACTGAGATGGACGTCGGGACAAGACCCACGACATCCTAATAAAACTAGAATGAATAAAGTGAACAAGGGATCCTCCGGAAAGCAGGGAGGCTCACCAACAACTCGGAAGCTCAACTGGATCAACGAAGCGCTAGATGTTGATCCTGGTTACCTGTATCTGCATCATTTTATGATGCAGGCCAAATGGTGTCAGTACATTGAATGTATGAGCATGTGAGGGAAATCTAAACAAGACATAAGCTTGAACTGAAACTGAAAGAAATACTTACCTCGTCTCAACTCAACTCACTTCAATATAAAGAAGAAATAAGGATGCAATTTATATAAAGCATTTAAGACAGTAAATAACAACTCAATGTATTTAAAATACAATAATATCTTAGATGTATATGAAAATACAAAACAGACTCTGTTTCGGAGTTTCTCTTAACCGACAACTATCACTATGAGTTATGTGATGATACATCGTCTCGCCCATACTGCCAGAACTGTCATATACCTTGTCGGGGTATAGAACTCCTCAACTAAATGGATCCACTAAGCTATGCTTAAAAGCAATAAGGAATCATCTAAAAAGTATGATCCTCTCTACCCACGTTGGCTATATGGTTTATGGAGACTTAAGTTATCTGAACTAGTCTCCATATTGATGCTCAATACTACTCTCAAAATGTAACTAGCTCATATGTTTTAAAACATAACTCTTTTGGTGGTTTGAGATTATTACTCAAAAGTATTTCTCTTAAAAGAGATGGTACTCAGAACTGCTCATGAAAACTCTCTTTGGAAATCGGTGTTTCCTCTCATCTTAAATGTAAAAATCATTTACTCTTTAGGAATACTTAGTTCCCATATAACATTTTAAAGAAATTAACTCAGCTCTACTCTTTTTCAAACTCAATGCTTAAGTCTTAAAACAAGTTTAAAACAATTGTAAAAGACTTTTTGAAAAGACTCGAAGAACTCTCAAGACTTGACTCTTAGCTCTACCTTGAATTTGAATTATGAATTCAAGGTTATGATTTGTGATAGGAAGGATATCGTGATGATTAAATGAGTTTTAGATAGTTAATAATGAGAAATGGTTAAAAAACACTGTATGGGGAGCAAGTCCGCGACGCAGAGATGCATTATAATATTTGATTGCGAAATAAGTTTTGAAACAGTGGATTCCGCGTTCTCTCTGCGATGCGGAGAGAGAAGTTTCACTCTGAAGGAACAGGTGGTACTTTATTTTCTGTCCGACTTTTTCTTCCTCGTTTTCTAACTCCAATTAGCCTAGAATCGAATGGTTTCTTCCTCAATCACTTAGATTCGAATCCCAACGTTAGTATATGATAATCTACTCAAAACTACCCTTGAAACACTAACACTTATCTCAAGAATTCATCAAAACCTCAACAATCAAGATTATGAAAGAAACTTCAATAAAACTCATCAAGAACTCGAATCCTTTAACTTCAAGAATAAAATTTCGCTGAAAATAACATGATTGGCACATGGGTGAACAAACCCAACGCTGTGTGAACTCACATACCTCTTAGGGATTAAACCCTTAGTGAAACAACCTTCGATTCGCAAGAAAAATTGAAGAACGCCTTCACTTTTCTCCTCTTTTCTCTTCTTGAACTCTTTTCTAAAACCTTAGCGTGAATTATGATTGTGTAAGCTGAACCAAATCAGTTTAGACCCCTAATTAATTACTAAAAATGAATTAAATCTGATAAGGTAAGGAAAAGACCAAAATACCCCTCATATTTTCAGATAACTTTCCTTAACTGGACAGCCCGACTTCAAAAGGGCATATCTGTCACGATCCGAGCCTACACCCTGGACGTGGCTGGCACTCGAGAACCATTTCTGGTCTCCAAGTGAACCCTCATCCTGGCTGACTACAAGCGGAAGACTAACTCAAGCATACAAAGCTTAAAATAGAATAAAATTCATTGAAACTCAAATAATTTACTCAGAATATAATCGTATATTCAACTAGCCAAAACTAGGCAACTCAATTTTTTAAAACATTTCACAAGATAAATGAAACAGATTTCTCAAACTCTACTGTCTATCCATGAAGCCTCTAACTAACAAAGATGGAAGTCGGGACAAGACCCACGACATCCTAACAACTGATATAACTAAAAGTACAAGTGGAACCCTCCGGAAGCAAGGAGGATCACCATACCTAACTCGAACTTCATGTGGTATCAACGAAGCTCCTGTTAATGACCCTGAATACCTGTATCTGCATCATGAAATGATGCAGACCAAATGGCTCAGTACGTGGAATGTACGAGAATGTAAGGGGAATTCTAAAGCATAAACATAAGCTTGAACTTGATAAAAAGGAAACATACTTACCTCCTCTCAACTCACTCAACTAAACTCAACTCAAGAATAAGAAACATAG